>CM039120.1:47466561-47665844 GCA_022036555.1 Microstegium vimineum
TGTGGAGGACGGTGACTCCGAGGCCGCCCCGACCGTGGAGGACCGCCGCGAGCTTGAGCATGGGGTTGAGGTGGCCCTGGAATGGCAGGGAGAAGAGAACTACATGGCGGCGGTGGGAGCTGCCGTCGCGACGCTCTTCTTGTGTGGCCATTGCCGCTGGCACAGAGGCAGAGTGGTTAGTGGTGGGGGCTGGTGGCAGCTGAGAAGCGATCGATAGTAGTGGTAGCTGATATCTAATTTTTCATAGTCGTATCGGGTTCATATTTGTCTTTGGATGCGAAAGCGTCCACGTGATGCATCCACATGCACACCTGACCCGACAACGACAAGCGACAAAAGGACACACAGTTTTTTTTTCCTTTTTTACGAGGGCTTAGAACATACTCCCTTTATATATGTCGTCCAAGAATCGTGTTTGTGAGAGAAACACGGTTTCCTACAAATAAATATTAAGGGACAGATGGAGTAGAACAAAAAAGAGTATTTCCTCTGTCTCAATAGAAGTGTCGTTCTAGGAATTGCACCGTGTCCCATAGAAAGTGTGTCATTGTAGGCCTTCTGCACCATCCACTAGCCCTTTTGAAAGGATTAAGATGCTCAAGAGAGGAGGTGAATTGGACACTTTTTAATTTCTAAGCAAGAATTAAACCTATCAAAAGCTAATTAATCCTCTAGTGCTTTTCCCAAGTGTATCCTAGCTACACAAGCAAGACATGAGAAGGAAAACGGTAAAGCCCTATGCAATTCTACTCAAGCAACAAGAATATAATGTGGAATGTAAAGCTTGAATGTAATTGCAATAAGTAAGGAGATGGAGGAAGGAGAAATGACACGACGACGTTTTGCCGAGGTATCGCGGAGTCGACACTCCCCCTAGTCCTCGTTAGAGCACCCGCGCAAGGGTATCGCTCCCCCTTAGTCCGTGCAAGGACTAAGTGCTCTATACGGGCTGATTCTTTGCCACTCCGGCTCGGTGAATCGCCCACAACCGATCACAATCGAACTTGGGTCATCCACATGGAACACCACCGGATGAGCACCAAGCAAACCTCCACGAAGCCGTCTAGGTGATGTCGATCACCAAGAGTAACAAGCACTAACTCTCACTTGACCAAGACTAGTCTAGTGATTGAATGGATGCACACTTGCTAACTCTAAGCAACTAGTGAGAATCAACACATGGAATTGCAATTCACACTCTCACTAGGGCTCCTGCACAACTTGCTCTCTCACAAGTGAATCTCAGCAATTAGAATGGGCAAGAGAGATGCCATAGGGCTGATGGGGGAGTATAAATAACCCCCAAGAAAGCCCCTAGCCGTTAGAGGCAAAACACGCCTCTCTGCGTCACTCCGGACGCACTTTCAGTGTGGGATCCGGACCATCAAGCATGCGTCCGGACCCCCTTAACTCTATGTTCTCAGCACTGCAACACAGCCAGTCCGGACACACTCGCTAGTCCGGACGCAGGCATCCGGACAGCGCCCGGATCAAAACTTCCTCTCTGGAACTCTCTGTGTAGGGTTCGGACCCTACTTGGCGTCCGGACTCTAAACTCCGGACTGCGTCCGGTTTCAAACCCTCTCTCGGGAGCTCTCTGTGTAGGGTCCGGACGCAACCTGCAATCCGGACCCAACACTATTCACTGCGTCCGGACGCTCTGATACATGCAGAGCAAACCCTAGGGTCCGGACGCACAGCCGATGGTCCGGACCCAGGGTTACACTAGCGTTCGGAGCTGATTTTATGACCTGATCAACACATTTCCAACATGGAACTTGCTCCACTTGGTCCAAGGACTATTTTCAAAGCTTCCTAGTGCTAGTTTCAACAAGTGTGCATCACACCTAAACACATAGCCTCTCCTAGGTCAAGCTACTAGATAGAACCCCTCTTAATAGTACGGCCAAAGGAAAAAATAAAGGTGCTAAACTACTCTAAGTGTCTCTCAACTCCAATGACACTTAGACCTAGTCTAATCTTCAACCTTGTCGCTAATCCTTTGAAAACTAAAATGATTCCAATAAGGGGCACGAATACCATGATAGTCCAATCAACCATCCATTACCATGACCTAACTTTCTTATTGCCTCTGCAAAACACACGTTAGTCATAGTAATCTTGCATTGTCGTTAATCACCGAAACACTAGGGGCCTAGATGCTTTCAATCTCCCCCTTTTTAGTGATTGACGACAATACGCCATAGAGTATGTTAAGAGAGTTTTATTTTAGGTTTTCAAGTGACTTGGTTTATCTAAGCATGGGTTAGTGAATAAGAATGAATAATACATGCTTAAATAAACCAAGCCACAACATGTACGGAGGATAGGAATTTAGAGCAAGTACATGAGATATGCTTAACACAGGTATATATCAAAGTAAAGTGCGGAAGCATATCAAGGGCCAAAAGCATGTGACATGATATATAAGAGTGAGCCACATATGTCACAAGCAAGTGTATCATCTCACAAAAACATATGCATGATAGGGTAACACATGATGCATGAGTACGAGAGAAATAAGCATATCAAAAGAACCAAGTCTCTCTCTCAACTCCCCCTATCACTAGCATACTCTCACTCTCTCCCCCTTTGGCGACAAAGCACCAAAAACTAAGCGTCGGGCGCAGATTACAAGAAGTTTAACCTCCGCCCTTGCGTCGGTCACGAGCACGAGGGCGGAGGTTAAACTGCTTGTAGTCTGGACTGGAGTCATCACCATCACTCTGACCCGGTGTAGCTGGAGCTGGGGAGGTAGCTGTCACAGGAACGGTGGCCATAGAAGTAGAAGCTGAAGCATCGGCCACTGACTCTGCTGGAGCACTAGTCGGCTCTGTCTCCGGCACTCAGGGAGCAACCTTTGACTCTGGAGCAGGAACTGTCTCTGACACTGGAGGCTCAACAGTCTGTCCCTGGGGCTCACTAGCCCTGTAGTCACTGCTGGTTGAACCTCTGGAGTAGTGGTGTCTGTAGCAGGTGGGTCCTGAGGGGCCAGCTCCGACGAAGCCACTGAGGAAGGAAAGGTACCTCTAGTCTTGGGTGCGGGCTTCGGCGAAGAGGACTGGTAGTCAGTAGGAATAGCAAGGCCGGTGAGGGCACTGTAGCTAGCGGAGAAGGCAGGAGCTGAACTATCCAAGCCGACAGACGCTGAGTATGGGGTAAACCCCGTAGTGATCGGTGAAAACTGCGTCGTCTGCCCCACTGAGTCAAACCACTGAGTCACCTATCTGATGGGGGACTGAAACTGCGCAGAGGTACTCACACTCTGTAGTCCACCAGAGGACGGTATAGCTGAAGTGGGAGTCGCTGGGTGAGACTGTCCTGGAGGAGTAACTAGCCGACCCGCGTACTGAGCAGTGGAGACCACTGGAGCTGTGTAGTACGAAGACGAGGGTGTCGGGTGCTGGACGTAGTAGGGCATCCCAAGTGGAGGAGGCTGAGGTGAAAGCCCTAGGTGTTGTCCAAACAGTGGCTGAGCGGACGGTCCTAGAAACTGTCCAAACTGAGGCGGACCCAGCTGAAACTACGGCAGCCTCTGAAGGAACAGAGGAGGTGGAGCGCCAGTGTGCTGCAAGATATATCCCATAAACTGAAAGGTCATAGCCTGACTCGCTAGCACTTTCTCCTGGAACTGGTCCTGCCGGGCCTGAACTTGGCCCATCATGGCCACCATCTGCTGCTGAGACGTGTTGAGCCTGTCCAGAGCTCGCTGAAGGACAGGGTCGGTAGGCGGTGCTGGAGGTGGTGCTGCACTGGAAGGACCGGCCTCTGTGCTACTGGAGATGGTGGTGCAGGCTGGTGTGGATGGTAGTCATCGTCGTCGCTGTCTGAGGGGATCGACTCTGTGCCCTGATCCAAGTCCTGCTTCCTCTGAAGGTCAGCTAGCTCTCCCTATGCCACTGCACGCATCGCCTCATCCTAGGCATCAATCTCATCCATCTCTCTGGGTGGGACAGCTATGTGAACCCTCCAGAGAGCTCTGTTGACCCGGCGACCATCGATCACTGCACTCATCATGTAGATCGGAAAGATTGAGGGTGAATGGTCAAGCTCACTAGAAATCCCTGGCACTGTGACTCGAAGAGAAAGGACCAGCAAAGAACAGATCCAGTGCCCGTAGGGAAGCTGCCTCCTAGAGATCAGACCATCTGCTATGGTATCCTCCATCTCACACAGAATGAAGTCGGCGATGTCAAACAGTGTCTGGGTAGCGATCGCCTCCAGGAGGTACTGCTGGAGGTTCGTGAGCGCGTCACGGTACCCGGTGCGAGGTAGAAGAGTGCGTATCATCACATCGTTAATGAGATGAACATGAGAGTGCAACTCGGTAGGAGTGCGACTGCAACCGGGACCGAACGGAGGACGGAAGCAGGGAGCGACCAAGCCTGTGTCGGGTGTAGTGCCTCCAACTGCTCTGCGGGGGGGATCCACAGTCCCAAAACACTGCTCGTGTAGCCTCAAGGGAGCCTCTGTCAGGTGGAACCGAACTCTGAAGTCTGTCAGGTAGGTCCGGTGGCGCTCGCCTCTAAAGGTGTACTGGAAGTAGGCGTGGTCCGGGTCGATCCAGAGTGAAGCATAGAACTCGCGGACCCAGTACTCGACGTAGTTCCCCGAGCGGCCTAGGAGGTCCGCCAGCCTGGGAAGGTACTCAAGTAGAGGTCGAAGCACCTCTCCACCGGTCTCTATGATGCGCTCAAAAGGGCACACTCGGTCGGGTCTCAACCGGATCCTCATGGTACGGGTTGCGTCGTAGAAGTCCTTGTGGCGATGGTGCCACCAGCCAGGAGGAGCGTCAGGGTGTCTCTGAACCGGGCACCACTCCTCAAGATTAATGAGCTGGAGCTCACACACCTGCTGTCTAGAAGCCAAACTGAGGTCACTGGGGGGCCTGCCATCGACGATGGTGGAGCTGGAGCTGCGCGGGGGACTGTGTCGCTCTGAAGAGGACCCTCGGGGCGTGGAGCAACCTCGACACGGGTACGAGTTGAGCGTCTTAGAGGAGGTGTCTGCTGAACTGGCTCTGCTGGCTTTGCCTCTGTAGTTGTCTCTGCTACCTGTGAAGACTGAGTCTGCGGGGCTCGGGCGGCGGAAGAGACCCGAGAAGAAGGAGGGCGAGCACCAATCTGAAGCGAAGCACCACACTCGGCCCTGTCTGTTGCATCAGCTGCTGCTATCGCTGCTAGAGCGTCTCTGTCCAGAAGCTTCCGCTTCTTTGCCTTGGCCTTCCCCTTCTGCAGAGCGGTGGAACGGGGAGGGCGAGGCGGCTCGTCGTCAGGACCACCTCCGACATTCTTGCATGGAGCCATCTGAGCAATCAACTGTCACACTGAGAGAGGCCCAAATGCCACTGCCACTGAGTATCAACTGTGAAATCCCACTGACACACTGATCACTACCTCTGACACAAGAATCTCACTGTCACTGCAAGAGGCTCGTATGCCACTGACTCGCTCGTGAGGCTTTGCCTCAATCCATACTTGCGGGCTTTGCCCCAAGTTCTTTTTCACAAACACTGACCTGACTGCCATAAGATAGAATAGATAAGAATTATGTAAGCATCATATGTAACTAGAGGTGCGAAAAGCGTATCGGAAGCAAACATGTAGATAAGTAAGAATGAAAACTGCCGATTACCTTAGGTTAGAAGCGTCGATCCAATGCACGTCGGGCTCGGAACAGGACACCACAAAAATGAGACGTCGACGGCTCAAACGCACGCTCGACAAGTCGAAATGGAAACCCTAGGGAGGAGTTTTCGGAGAAACAAGGAACCCTAGGGGGGTGGGGCTGCTGGAGAGGGAGGAACCTAGGGTTCAAAGTGAATCCTAGGCAGGGAAGGAGTGGATCTGCTCGGCAGCGCAGGGGTGGGCGCGCGCGGGGAGGGTGGTGGCTGCACGCAGCGAGCAGGAAGCCTGGCGACGTGCGGAAGTGCTCTGAGAGAGCGACGAGGAAGGCTGGAGGCGTGGGGTGGGGGGAATCGTGCGGGCCGGCAGGAAGGGACGGGCGACAGAGCTCGACAAACTACGAGGAACTGGCGGCGCGAATGGCGATTTTGGCGGTGGCGAGGGCGTCGGTGTACGGATAGGTGGAGCGGGTGGGGACAGAAGAGGGTGAACACCTGAATGTTTAACCGCGCGGGAAAAGCGGACTCCGGACGCAAGGAGTTGTCCGGATGCGTGACACCGGACGCAGGAGAGCCAAAAACAGAGAGACATGGTCTCTGTGTAAAAATGATCCGGACGCAAGAGTTGGTCCGGACGCAGGGAATAGTGAGCGACCGGAGTCACTGTGCGGGAGGATGCACAGTGGGGAGGGGGGCTGACCGGACGCAAACGCGATAGTCCGGACGGCTAGAATCGCGCGTCCGGACTGCGCGACCGGAGTCAAACAGAGAGCAGAGGGGGCGATACGGACGCAAAACGCGGTCCGGACGCAAAGCAAAAATAGCGTCCGGAGGACCTGCTGAAGCCGAAATGCATTGAATCTTTTTTTCTATCTCTCCCTTGCTCTCTCCCATACTATTTCCAACACAAATAAGACTCGAATGAACATTTGTTGGACATAGTGTGAGAACAATCACTCAAACCCTCATGGTTTTTCAAATATTTAGCCTTTGGCTTAGCTCTTTTTAATGAAAATAGGCAATGAAAGAGGGTGAGGAACATCATAAGGCCACTAGTAGGGGTATAGTAACAACTTGAGCGTGGAATGCTCCCCCTAAAGTGGACGAACTTAGCGGATGCTCAAAACTTAACCGAAAAAGAACGATCAAGCAACAAACATGCATATGCAATGCAATACTTGAATTTGAATCTAGTTGCTTGCCAAGTTTAAACCTCGATTAAGCTTCTTCACTCGCTTGAGGGCGGTTATCTTAACCGAGTTAAACAAGCCTATGTGCATGTACATAATTTAAACATGAATGCAAGGTACCAACACAAGATCATCTTTTAGTGAAGTTACTTAGATCAAGCACATTTAGTTCACTTCTCAACCTACAAAAGGTTACTTCATCAAGAGGTTTTGTGAAGATATCCGCCAATTGATCTTCACTTCTCACACCAACTAGGGAGATATCTTTCTTTGAAACATGATCCCTTAGAAAGTAATGACGGATATCGATGTGCTTAGTGCGGGAATGTTGAACCGGATTATTAGCAAGTTTTACCGCACTTTCATTATCACAAAGAAGTGGTACACTTCTAAGCTCAACACCATAGTCTAGAAGAGTTTGTTTCATCTATAGGATTTGTGCACAACAAGCTCCAGCGGCTATGTATTCCGCTTCCGCGGTAGAGAAAGCCACACTATTTTGTTTCTTAGATGACCATGATACAAGTGATCTTCCAAGCAAATGGAAACCTCCGGAGGTACTCTTCTTATCAACTTTGCAACCGGCATAATCCGAATCGGAATAGCCCACTAGTTGAAAAGTAGCTCCTTTGGGATACCAAAGGCCAATGCTTGGGGTGTGCTTTACATATCTAAGGATTCTTTTTACGACACTTAGGTGAGATTCCTTAGGTTTTGCTTGAAACCTAGCACACATGCACACACTAAACATGATATCGAGCCTAGATGCGGTAAGATATAACAAACTACCTGTTGGGGATATAACCTCAGCATATCTCCAGGGACCTTCTTGGGCTTGCCGACCAGGAGACGACCCAGCCTACGAGGCCTTGCGTCACGCCACCAGCCCGTCGTGCTCGCTAAGGACTCCTAAGAAGACTTGCTCGTCAAGGAAGATCCTAGTAGATAGACTCGGATCCCTTGCCGTAGGGAACCGATTGTAATCTGTTAGGATATGGAAATTGTAACCCTACTCCCTGGCTATATAAGGCGAGCGGGGAACCCCCTCAAAAAACCCCAGATAACCTCTCTCAGATCAACTACAGATCTTGTAACCTGATATACGAGATCAATCTAGCCACCAGAACACAGGACGTAGGGTATTATGGCGGTTTGCCAGCCCAAACCTGTCTAAATCGCCGTGTCTATGCTCTCTGTGTTACGCTTGATCGTCGTCGCCACACCTCCGCCTAACAATCTACTACCATGGGGTACCCCCTAGGTAGACTGCGACACATATTTCATCGACAGATGGCGCGCCAGGTAGGGGGTGTGTGCATCGACTTCATGGCTCGTCAAGCGGTCACCTTCCCGAATTCGATGGTCCTTCCGGCGCCCGGCACCATGATCCAGATTGGATCTATGTCTTGGACCATCGGATCCACGCCACACGGGGTAAGTTCAGCACCATCTCCGTGTCATCCCGCCATGCCGAAGTACCACCTTTCCAAGGACGTCAACATTGACGACCTGATCGGCGCCGTCGATCGTGCCAACGCCGGAATCATCAGCTGCATCAACCTCGTTCAGGTGGCGTGACGCCGACTCCCAGGTCACCACGGTCGTCGACCACGCCACCGTCGGTCTCCACTGAAGACAATGGTCATGATGACCAGGGACACTCGCCCCTCCCCAATGATGCCCTATGGGCTCAGTAATTAGGCCGCTGTCTTCCAGCGCCAAGCGCATCGACTGATCTCCGACCAGATTCCCCCAGCACCCATCGTAAACACCGTCGTCATCTCCCCGGTCTCCGACGACTCCGACCAGGCAGTATCTCTCGATGGCACTGTCTCCTTAGCCTCGGTCGCCTCCATGAGGCCCGAAACGCCCGGTTCATCCGGATCGACCAGCAACATCCCATAGTTCCCCCCCAGGTTTCGGGGGATAGTTTTTCATGTCTCCGCCGACAACGTCCCACGCGACAACGAGAAAGAGGCCGATCGCATCGCGAGGGAACAACGCAACAATGAGCGCACACGACGGCGCAAACGGGAGCGCGTCGAGCAAGAGAAACAAGACGAGGAACACCGCGAACGCGAAAGACTTGCATGTGAGCAGTGCGAGCAAGACCAGAGAAATGGTGGTCGCATGCCAGGACGTAATCTCCAAAATGACTTTGACCGGATAGGTGACATTCCGATATACCCAACTCCGATCGTCAACCTCGCCGCGGCAACATGTGAGCTGTCCAAACTCCTCCCTATGCCCGAGACAGAGACAATAGGAGCTCACCTCAAAGCAGCAGTGGTCCAGGTGAATAAGGTGGCCCACCCGTCTAAATTCTCTGATCAGTCTCACAGCAGAAACCACCCCAGAAGCCCCCTGCGGGAGTACAGGCAAAGATCCCCGCCACGTGACGGTGAAGCACGCGACGACGCTCGGCGTGAGCGAACGCCAGAGCAGGCACGCCGTAGCCCTCCGAGGGAGTACAGGAGAAGATCTCCGCTACGCGATGGGGAGGAACACGGCTACCCGCGACGCAGACGAACACCAGAGCCGGCGCGACGAAGCCCTCCGAGGGAGTACCGAGGCAAATCCCTGTGGCGTGACGGTAATCCACGACGCGACCTAACACCACCACCCGTTGGAAATTTGTGACCTCTTTCCCCTCGCCTGCGCGCTGTCCGGTGGCCAATGAATTTCAGGGTAACATCGGTGGACAAATACGACGACAAGATAAACCCAGAGCAATGGGCCTCCACCTACGAGATCGTCGTATATGCTTCGGGAGGAAACCAAGATGTGATGGCCAACTACCTCCCCGTGATGCTGTCGACCACGACCAACAATTGGCTCCAGAAGATCCCCGAAGGCACAATCGATAGCTGGGAACAGCTCAAAGAAATCTTCATTAAAACATACAAAGCCAGGTGTGTCCAGCCGGGAACGCGTTACGACCTGGAAAACGTCTGCCAGAAGAGCAACGAGAGTCTCCGTGAATACATCAGGCGTTTCTCCGATAAACGATTGAGCATCACGGATATCTCCGACCCAGAGGCCATCACCATCTTCTCCAACGGTTTATGCGCCGACGAACTCAGAAACAAGCTGGCACGAAAGATACCAACGACCATAGAAGAGCTAATGACGATCCCGAATCCTTACGCCAACCAAGACGATGACGCCGCCCGAAGTAGGGAGACCAAGCGACAATACTCCCGCTCCCCGGAGCACGGAAGGGACAGGGATCGCCGATCAGACTACCGCAATGATGGAAGACCTGGCGATTATCGGGACTACAGATCAAGCAACTCCGAGCGCTACCCGCAGAAGTACGATTACAGACAAGACGATTGTTACGTCGCTAATACAAACACCAGACCAAGAAAGAACTACGACGAAAGCTACGACAAGATCCTCAACGGCCCATGCCCCATACACAAGAACGCCAAGCACTCCATGCATAATTGCGACCTCCTCGAACAGGCGGTGAAAGGAAGAGGAGACAAGAGGGCAAAGAAGGATGATCCCGACAAGGGCAGAGATCAAGAACCACCAGCACCGGAGTTCCGCCCACCATCAACAACGTACTCCATCTTCGGAGGCATTGTGGTCGTTGAAGTAGAAAGGAGACGTCACCAGGTATGCAAGGATGTCTACTCGGTAGCAGCAATAGGCGAGGGCGCGGACGACACACGCCACCTAGACTGGTCAGAACAGCCCATCAGCTTCTCCGGAGAAGACAGTGGATAGACTTCAGGTACCCTGGTCGCTTCCCGCTCATCGTTGATCCGACCATAGCCACGTGCCGCTTCAGGAAAGTACTGGTCGACGACGACAGTGCCCTCAACATCATATTCGCCGATGCCTTCCGCCAACTCGAGTACTCCAAAAAGGACCTCATGCGTGCGAACTTCTCCTTATGGGGGATCATCCCAACCAGGCGTCAACACCGGTAGGCCGGATCACCCTCCCCGTGCAGTTCGGCAATCAATACCACTTCAGGGTGGAACACATCACCTTCATCGTCGCCGACTTTGAAACAGCCTACCACGCGATACTGGGCCGTGTAACACCCTAAAATTTGAAAATAGAAAGTAGATTTGAATTTGCTTAAATTTGTTTTATTTCAAATAATTCTGTGATCATAGAATTAAATAAATAAAACGAAAATAAATCTCATGTTAAGGTCAACATGTTTGTGCATTTCATGCCTCTGCATTTTCTTGTGTGTTTGGTTTTCAAAACTCAAAGAAACATTTTAGAAATCAATTTGGAAAATCATTTGCAAAAGAAAATAAACCCTTTTCTCTCCCTTCCTCTCCTGTGTGGGCCGGCCTCGAGCCTCGACCCCTGCACAACCTCGAGCTCGACTCGGCCCCGAGCTCGACCCCTCCTCGGTCTCGACCCCTGCTCGGCCTCGAGCTCGACTCCGTCTCGAGACTCGACCCCTGCTCGGCCTCGAGCTCGACTACGCCTCGAGCCTCGACCCTCGACTTCCGCTCGGTCTCGACCTCTCTCTCTCTCTCTGACGCCGCGGCCCCGCGTGGCAGCCCCTCCCCCTTCCTCCAGTCGAGTTCGACCGGGACTCTGCCGCCGCGATGCCGCGTCCGCCTCGCGTCTAGGCGTGCGCGCCCCGAACTCTGCCCGACCCTCCTTTAAATAGCGACCCCGCGCCGCCGTTTTCCCCCATCTACTCACCTCGTCTCGCCTCGCAGCTGCAGCAGCACCGCCCGCAGTCCGCCGCCGAGCCGAGCACCACCGCCAACCGTCGTTCCGCGCGTTTCCAGCCACCGTAAGTCTCCCCGAGCCCCACTTCGCCTTCGCAAGCTCGCGGAACGTCTCCTCTCCCTCTTTTCCCTCTCTTTTGCACTTCGGTTGATCCCACCGCCGTGTGCAGGAGTTCCGCTGCCGCTGTACGTCGGGTCGGCCATGGCGCCGCCGTGCGCCGCTCTGCTCCGGCAGGAGCACCGCCCTCTCTCTCCCTCCTTCTAATCTGGTCCGTCCAGATTGAATCGGGTGGATCAGATTAGATCATACCCTTTCGGCCTGGCTATTTTGCTAAAGAGACCCTCAGGTTTTCTGGCCCTCAACCCGCAGTCCTAAAGCGGATTTCATCTTTACGCTTTCCTCTTTGGAAGACGTATTCTCTTTTCAGATCTGTTTTAATTCAAAAATAAAAGAAAATCCCTATTTACAGTTTTGCCACTGATTTTCAAATGCTTATAATTTGCTCGTTTTAAATCCAAATCGATCCGTTCAAGTTGCGTTAGATTCGTAGTTTTATGCTCTATCCAGTAGTATAGATTTCATCTATGTTAATCACTTTTGAAAATAAAAGTAAATTAATTCTTTTAATGCTTTAATCTTGCCCTTTTCAAAATCTTGTTTAATCTATAGTTTATTCGTTTTAGATCCGTTTAGCGTGTTTCTCGCGTCTTTGTGATCGTAGTAGAATATAGATCTGTTTTATAATCTTTTCAAAACCTTTTTATTGTTTATGGTGTAATGTTCTGATCATATCCTTATTGCTTCGTGTATGATTGTTCGGATGATTGCGTGGTGATGTTGATCGAGTACAGCCGGTGAGATCTTCCGTGAGCAAGAGTTCTTTGAAGCAGATCAGGATCACCAGGAGCTTTGTGATCAAGGCAAGTTTAACATGGGATCATCCTTGTTACCTATTCACCCTAATTCATCTAGTCATGATTGCATGTGTCTAATTTGATTCCTATTACGTTTACCATAGCTTTGTTATCCTTTTACCTTGTCACCATGGGTTTTATATGCATATGGGTAGCTTTGCTATGCTTTACATGATGAATATTGAATCGAATATTGATTAATGATATATGCAACAATGGATAAAATTGGCTTTTATAGCAACATGGAATAGGTCCCCACTGTAGGGCAAAAGCTGGGATAATAATGCAACCATGAGTGCTATAGGGCTCTGGCTTTAGTCAAGTATGAAGATTCGTACTTGACAGTTCGTGAAAGGCACCATTGCCAAGCTGGTTGTAGGGCATGACCTAGGGTGGATACCGCTTCGAAAGGTACCATCGAGTAGGGGCTTTACATACCCCTTGCCCTTGGGTCCGTAGGTTCTGTCGGCATGTTGGGAAGACTTTTGAAAGACTTCATAGTGTACCCTGCCCACTCACCTTGGCAGTGTTATGGGACTAGCTATCCTGGGCATATGGGCAACACGGCTTGTGGGTAAAGTGTATAACCTCTGCAGAGTGTAAATCTATCATGATAGTCGTGCTCACAGTTACGAGCGGCCTGGAAAACTCACAATGTAGATGATCATGTTGTTTAATTGTTAATGTTGGTTATTAATCTTATCCTGTGGTTATTAACTGGGTTATGCATAACTAAAGCTAAGTGTTGGTAAAACTTGACCAAGCTAAAAGCAACCGCAGTTCAGACAGTGTCAACCTTTTGAGCTTCATAACCCTATGTTACTCTTGTTGAGTACTTTAAGTGCCCACTCTTGCTTTCTCAACCCCTTCAGATGGCTATGAAGACTACCGTGAGGAGTACTAGGCTAGTGGTCAACCAGTCGGCGTTCTGTGTGAATTGGAGCTTCGCCGCGAGAGTTATCTTTATTTCCGTTGTTATGTTTTAAGAATATTATTCGTTACGTAATAAGCACTCAGTGATGGTACTATTTAAAGATTTGTCGGCTTATGTGTGTGATTGATCTCTGGGCACACATGAGTTATTCGCATTCGATTTTATTCTTAAAATTAGGTGTGACAAATTGGTATCAAAGCAAGTGTTGACTGTAGGACGCAAGCCTAGTTAGAATGGTCTTCTTATCTTGTCCTTACCTTCTCTTTTCATGCTTACCTTCTTGTATATATATTTTCTCAAATTGTTTATGCTACACTTGACTTATTCTATTGTGAAAATTTTGTTCTAATCTATCCCTATCATGTTCAAGAAGATCAAGAAGAATTAGGACTAGGAATCCCTTTATAGTTTATTCGCTAGTTCGTGAGTCGTGTGTGCTAGTGTTCTTCTAAGTGTTTAGTTGCTTGTGCTTTTGCTAATGTGTGAGTTGGTTCTTTGTAATGATTGTTGAGGTTGTGGGTTTGTCCACAACACTCATAGCTTAGGTTGGGTTGCTTGAAAAGTTAAATAATAAATAAAGTTGCAATTTTCTTTAATCTGTCCTTTCAGACCTCCCTGTCTTGTTAATTTTGCTTAATTAATTCTGAACGTCCTAAAATCACAGAACTTTAAATGGAAACAGTAGACTTCCTTATATTTCCGTGGCTGCAAGGATCACCCTCATATCTATTCGGAGTTAAGAGAAACAATTCCTGTAAGTTGATGTTTCTGCGCAGTTTGGTAATCTGGACAGATCTGTTTAAATGCAGTTTATGACTAAGTTACTGTCAGAATCAGAAAAAGTCAGAATTACAAAAGTTGTAGATAATTTCCTTATCTTTCCAACCACGTAAGCTTTGCCTCTGTTTGAGTTCGGGAACTTCAGATATGACTATTTTTCTAGACTGCTGATGTGCTGAAAATCCAGAAAAGTTGCAGACTCGTCGCGCGTCAGGTTTATAGTGTTCTTATGTTCTATGTGACAGATGCCTCGCACCAGGACCAACTCCGGATCCAACACCAGTGACAACAACAACAATAACCAACACCCTCTACCTCTACCACCTGCGATGACCCCAGAGCAGATGCAGGCTCAGATGATGCAGACAATGCAAGCCATGATGCAGTTCATGCAGAACCAACCCCATCAACCTGTTGGAGCTCCACCTGTCAACAAGCGGAGGGAATTTCTACAAGGACACCCTCCTGTTTTCTCTCATGCCAGTGATCCATTGGAGGCGGATGATTGGTTGCGTGCGATGGAGAAGCAACTCAACATCGCACAGTGCAATGACCAGGAGAAAGTGCTATATGCTTCTGGTCAACTTCAAGGTGCAGCTCAGACTTGGTGGGAGACGTATCAAGATGCTCGCCCCGGCAATGCTCCCGCTATCACCTGGGAAGAGTTTTCCCGGAACTTCAAGGCATGCCACATTCCAGAGGTAATCATAGAGCTGAAGCAAGAAGAATTTAGGAACCTTCGGTTGGGTCAGATGTCAGTCAGCGAGTACCATGACAAGTTCTCGCAGCTAGCTCGCTATGCTCCCAATGAAGTAAGGGATGATGCTGATAAGAAGCGTCTCTTCTTAAAGGGGATCTACTATGAACTCCGGTTGCAGCTGAAGGGTAATACATACCCGAATTTCCAGTCTCTAGTGAATCGTGCTATCGTTCTGGACAATGAACGCAGGGAAATGGACAAGAAGAGGAAGCTTAGGGGACATGCTGCCGGGAGTAACACTCGCCAGCATCCCAACTATCCTCAGCAGGGTTACCAGCAGAGGTACCAAGGCACATCCAACTTTGGGAACCGTAACCCGAACCAGCAACATCCACCATTCCAGCAGCAAGGTGGTTACTCAGGACTTCGTCCAGGCTCGTCCAGCAACACCCCAGCAAAGGCTAATGCTCCCAATACCCCCAGTAAGTGCTATATCTGTGGTGAACCTGGGCATATCTCCTACAACTGCCCCAAGAAGCAGAATCAGTTGAACCCTCCAAGCCAAGGTAGCAACAACCAAAGGGGAAGGAACCAACCATCACCACATGGAAGGAGTGTGAACCATGTCTCCACGGAAGCAGCTCAGGAAGCGCCAGAAGTGATGATGGGTACGTTCCAAGTCAACTCCATCCCCGCTTCTGTTGTTTTCGATTCCGGAGCATCACATTCTTTTATATCGCAAGCTTTTGTTAGAATGCATGAAATATCTTTGTTAGCAATGCAAAATCCTATAATCGTAAATTCACTGGGTGGGGTTATGAGAACCGATTGTTATTGTCCATCGGTTACTGTTGCTCTAAAGGGAATAGACTTCAAAGCTAGACTTACAGTGTTGAGAACCGCTGGAATTGATGTCATTTTGGGATTGGATTGGATGAAGACATATAGTGCAGTGATCAAGTGTGATAAGAAGATAGTTGAGCTGTCTACACCTACAGGGGCAGGATCAGTGTTGATGTGATTATGCAACCTCCACCGACAGCCGTCGTCAATCAGCTTGAGGAGAACGACAACCCAACCGATAGGGTTGTGGATGAATTTCCAGATGTGTTCCCAGAAGATTTGCCAAGTATGCCTCCTGACCGTGACATTGAGTTTATAATTGAGTTAATACCTGGAACTGCACCTATAGCTAAAAGGCCATATAAGATGGGAATAAAAGAATTAGAAGAACTTAAGAAACAAATTAAAGAGCTGTCAGATAAAGGTTTTATTCGTCCCAGTTCTTCACCTTGGGGTGCACCGGTTATCTTTGTTGACAAGAAAGATGGCAGTTAGAGGATGTGTGTTGATTATCGGTCACTCAATGAGGTAACTATCAAGAACAAGTATCCTTTACCCAGAATCGATGATTTGTTTGATCAGTTGAAGGGTGCTTGTGTGTTCTCCAAGATTGATCTTCGGTCTGGTTATCATCAGTTGAAGATCCGTGCTTCAGATGTTCCCAAGACAACATTCACTACGAGGTATGGGTTGTATG
The DNA here is from genome assembly GCA_022036555.1 of Microstegium vimineum. Taxonomy (NCBI): domain Eukaryota; kingdom Viridiplantae; phylum Streptophyta; class Magnoliopsida; order Poales; family Poaceae; genus Microstegium; species Microstegium vimineum. The sequence continues at coordinate 47,482,956 of CM039120.1, forward strand.
AATATACGGTGTTGTCTTTCGGTCTTACCAATGCACCTACATACTTCATGTATTTGATGAACAAGGTCTTTATGGAATACCTGGATAAGTTTGTGGTGGTATTTATTGATGATATTTTGATCTACTCCAAGAACGACGATGAACATGCTGAACACTTGAGATTGGTATTACAGAAGCTTAGAGAGCACCAGTTGTATGCTAAAAGAAGTAAGTGTGAATTTTGGTTGAAAGAAGTTTCCTTTCTTGGCCATGTTGTGTCTAACGGAGGTATATCAGTTGATCCTAGTAAGGTGGAAGATGTACTGAATTGGAAACCCCCAACCAATGTTAGCGAAATTTGCAGTTTTCTTGGTCTAGCTGGATACTATAGAAGATTCATTGAAGGATTCTCTAAGCTAGCTAAACCTATGACCGCGTTGCTTGAGAAGGATGCCAAGTTTGTTTGGTCAGAGAAGTGTCAGGCTAACTTCGAAGAATTGAAAAAGAGATTGACTACAGCTCCTGTGTTGACCTTGCTAGACTTGAGTCAGAAGTTCTCTATCTATTGTGATGCCTCTCGTCTTGGTTTGGGTTGTGTGCTTATGCAAGAAGGAAGAGTTGTTGCGTACGCTTCGCGACAACTGAGGAAGCATGAGTTAAACTATCCGACTCATGACTTAGAGTTAGCAGCTGTGGTTCATGCATTGAAGATATGGAGACATTATCTTATTGGTCATAAGTGTGACATCTACACCGACCATAAGAGTCTGAAGTATATCTTTACTCAATCAGATCTGAATTTGAGGCAACGTCGTTGGTTGGAACTGATCAAGGATTATGATCTTGATGTTCACTATCATCCTGGTAAAGCCAATGTGGTGGCCGATGCTCTTAGCCGGAAAAGTTATGCTAATGAGATTCGGACAATACCTATGCCTGAAGAGTTGTGTGCTGAACTTGAGCACCTCAACTTGAGCATTGTTGCTAGTGCTATGGAGATGATAGTGGAGCCTACCCTAGAAAAGGAGATTCGTGAAGGTCAGTTGCAGGATAAGAATCTACAGTTGATAGTTGAGAACCTGAAGGAAGGAAAGTCACCCGGATTCCGGTTAGATGAGAATGGTACATTATGGTATGGAAAGAGAATCTGTGTTCCCGACATCAAGTCTATTCGACAAACGATTCTGCGAGAAGCTCATGAGTCAACCTATTCAATCCATCCTGGAAGCACTAAGATGTACCTAGATCTCAAGGAGAAATATTGGTGGGTTGGATTGAAACGTGATGTGGCAGAATACGTGGCAATATGCGATACATGTCAGAGGGTTAAGGCAGAACATCAGAGACCTGCCGGACTATTGCAACCGATGAAAATACCTGAATGGAAGTGGGATGAAGTTGGTATGGATTTCATAGTTGGGTTACCGCGTACTCAGAAAGGTTATGACTCAATCTGGGTCATAGTTGATCGCTTGACCAAGGTAGCTCACTTCTTGCCAGTTCGAACCACTTATACGGGAGCATAGTTAGCAGAGTTATATATGGAAAGAATAGTATGCCAGCATGGAGTTCCAAAGAAAATTGTGTCAGATAGAGGAACCCAGTTCACTTCGCATTTTTGGAGGAAAGTGCATGATTCACTGGGAACAGTGTTGAATTTTAGCTCAGCGTATCACCCTCAGACAGATGGACAGACAGAAAGAAATAATCAAGTGCTAGAAGATATGTTGAGAGCTTGTGCTTTGCAGTATGGTACGAGTTGGGACAAGAGCTTGCCCTATGCTGAATTCTCATATAATAACAGTTATCAAGAAAGTCTTAAGATGGCACCGTTTGAAGCTTTGTATGGACGGAAGTGTAGAACTCCGTTGTTCTGGAATCAAACGGGAGAAACCCAAGTGTTTGGACCAGATGTTCTGAGAGATGCAAAAGAACAAGTCCGAGTAATCAAAGATAATCTGAAGATAGCACAGTCTCGACAGAAGAGTTACGCTGATAACCGAAGAAGAGATTTGTCTTTTGAAGTAGGTGATTACGTTTAGTTGAAAGTGTCACCTATGAGAAGTGTGAAACGGTTCAATATGAAAGGGAAGTTAGCACCCAGATATATTGGTCCGTTCAAGATTCTTGAGAGACGTGGAGAAGTTGCTTATCGGTTAGAGTTACCGGAAGGTTTGTCAGGAGTACACGATGTGTTTCACGTATCTCAACTCAAGAAGTGTTTGCGAGTACCCGAAGAACAGTTACCATTGGAAGAACTAACACTTAAGGAAGATTTGACCTATGAGGAATATCCGGTTAAGATTTTGGAAACAGCTAAAAGAATTACAAGGAGTAAGGTCATCAAGATGTGCAAAGTGCAGTGGAATCGATATACAGAAGAAGAGGCCACTTGGGAAAGAGAGGAAGATCTAAGAAAAACCTACCCTCAACTCTTTAAGTAAGTAAAATCTAGGAATCTCGGGGCGAGATTCTTTTAAGGGGGGTAGATTTGTAACACCCTAAAATTTGAATAGCAAATTAGATTTGAATTTGAGTTTAATTTGATTTAATTTAAAGCATTTTGTGTGAAGCATAGAATTAAATATATAAAACTAAAATTAAATTCCATGTTAGGGTTCAACATGTGTGATGCATCTCATGCCCCTGCATTTTTATTGTGTGGCTTGGTTTTCAAAACCCTAGAAACTATATTTCAAAATCAGTTTGAAAATCAAATTGGAAAAGTATTTGCAAAATCAAATAAAAAGAAAAAGGAGAAAACCTCACCCCCTCTCTTTCTCTCTTCAGCCCAGCCCGGCCTGCTCTCTCTTCTCCCCCTTCCCTCTGTCCACATGGGCCGGCCTGCTCCCGCGCCACGGCCCAGTGCCCCACAGGCCCGCGGACTCCCTCCCTCTCTCCCACTGACAGCACTACCCCGTTGGTCAGCGCTCTTTTCCTCCCTCCTCTCTCTGATAGGTCGGACCCGCCTGTCACCTCTCTCTTCTCCTTCCTCTGTTCGTGTCCGGGACGGACTCCGCCGCGACGCCGCGTCGACGCCGCGTCCGCAACTGCTCTTCCCCGCGTTTCGCGCCCGTGCTCGTGTTCGGGTGGGACTCTACCCCTCGGCCGCTATATATAGCACGCCCCGCACCGTTTTCCTCCATCGCTCCGCCTCTGCTCGCCTCGCATCGCGCCCGCCGTCGAACAGAGCGCCGCCGCTGCCGTTCCAAGCCTCTCCGACCGCGGTAAGCTCTCCCGACCCGCGCACCACCTTCGCAAGCTTGCAGAACATACCCTCCCCCTCTTTTCCCTCTTTTTCACGCTCGGATGGGCCTCGCCGTCGTTCTACCGAGACCTGCCGCCGCGGCCTTCCATCGACGGTTGTCTTCCGCCCTTGCTTAAGCTCTGCTAGTGCCCTGGGTGGATCCACCGTGTCATTCTCGTGCTCCCTGACCCTTTTCCCGGTTGGATTGGGCATCCGAGCCCCTAACTGCTTCGCGCCGCCGTGCGCAGAGCTTCTACCGTCGCCGTACTTCGTCGTCGATGTTCCCCATCCGTCCCCGGGCCTCGCCGTGGCTCGGGACGAGTTCGCCGTCGCCTCCCTATCTCCCGGTGTGCTCAGATTGGAAAACAGATCACCAGAGCATCCAACCGGGCTACGCCGACGAGCTTCGGGCTTGACCGGCAATGGAACCGCCATGCGCCGCCCAACTCCGGTCTGGTTCGTGAAAGGCACCTTTGCCGAGCTGGTTATGGGGTATAGCTTGTGTGGGGACCGCTGCGTGTGGTATCATCGGGGTGTCCCATATTCCCCTTTGCATTGGGTTCGTAGGGTCCGCTACGTGTTGGAAAGAGCTTTTGAAAGACTTCATAGTGTTCCCTGCCCACTCACCTTGGAAGTGTTATGGGACTAGCTATCCCGGGCATATGGGTAACATGGCTTGTGGGTAAAGTGTATAACCTCTGCAAAGTGTAAAACTATCATGATAGCCGTGCTCACGGTTACGAGCAGCCTGGAAAACTCACAGTGTAGATGACCATGTTGTTTAATTATTAATGAGGTTTACTATATTTATACCATGTGGTTATCAATTGGGTTATGCATAATTAAAGCTAAGTGTTGGTAAAACTTGACCAAGATAAAAGCAACCGCAGTACAGACAGTGTCAACCTTTTGAGCTTCATAACCCTGTGTTACTCTTGCTGAGTACGTAAGTGCTCACTCTTGCTTTCTCAACCCCTTCATATGGCTATGAAGAATACCGTGAGGAGTACTAGGCTAGTGGTCAACCAGTCGACGTTCCCTGTGAAGTGGAGCTTCGCCGCGAGAGTTATCTTTATTTCCGCTATTATGTTTTAAGAATATTATTCGTTATGTAATAAGCACTCAGTGATGGTACTATTTAAAGATTTGTCGGCTTATGTGTGTGATTGATCTCTGGGCACACATGAGTTATTCGCATTCGATTTTATTCTTAAAATTGGGTGTGACAGGCCGACCAGCACTGGCCAAGCTCATGGTGGTTCCGCACTACACCTACATGGTGCTCAAGATCTCGACGCAGCAAGGCATCCTCAGCCTCCGAACCAACCTCAAGATCGCATACGAGTGCGAACAGCAAACGATAAACGCCGTCGAAAAGCCTTGTCTCCCGGACGCGTATAACCTAGAAGGCATCAACAGCCCGCCCGCGAAAAAGTAGAAGGAAGCAGAAGAAGCAGCGATCACCCCAACCTCCGGCGGCGAACGAGCATAGAGGTCGATAGCTCCGAGCAATACAGGACGCCCTAATATAATCCTAATTCAATAAAGTTTGTACTGTTCTACCTCCAAACAATGAATAAAGGTGCTTTATCTCCATTGTATCTCATCTAACCAAACCTGTTATGAAACGCTCACGGCGTACGACAATCTCCACAAAGCGCCCACAGTGCACAAAGACCTTTGCCACGCGCTCATGGTGTAGATTAACCACTCCAAAGACACTTACAACTACCCTCACCGCAACAACGCCGATAACACACGACGACCACGACAGTGCGACCACTAACGATCGACGACCTCTCCAAAACACTCCTATAGTGTTCGACAACCTCTCCAAAATGCAACACGACGTTTCTCCAAACAGCCTGGCCATAACCAGAAAGCTCCCGAAGCTGGTCTATCAATGGGTCATAGTGAATAGAAGTAGCTACCCTAAGCACTACGACCACGTTGACAGACCTCCTAAGTGATATTTCCTCATAAACCGGGCGGTGTCATTTAGGTCGGGAGCCATGAGGCTATGCGCCCAGAATCTGTATACGACCACGGTACGGTCGATGACTCTACAAGCAGCATGGCTATTTGTCCAGCGTCTGCAGGAACGGTCGCCACAGGCCATAGTCACGCCACGATTAGTCCTCTCAGAAAAAGGACCTGACCCTGGTATCATCCAAAGCGTGCATGAGTTGTTCGCCCTCTGCATCGTGAGTTGCCAGCAGTGTACCTCCTTGGGAGTCCTTATGTATCCTACGCGTGAAGTGGCGCTAGCCCTACGATCTGGAGCATTTGAGACCCAAGGCAGAACGACTCATCGCTACGACACACGACTAGCGGGCACGACAGGACATACAAGATAAACAAAAGCTCACCGCCTGAATATATTACAGCTTTGTAGTTTTCACTTACACGTCCGACCACTTGTATCCGAGATACAAATCACCGCTGTCTTGCAGCAAAACAGAGCATGATAACAAGATCGACATTGGAGAGACAACGTCTAAAGAAAAGTTATTCCAGCAATTACAACTTCATCCTACTGATGCGATAAGCGACCACCTCACAAATTTCCTAGTCGAGAGATCAAACTCATGACGAATTTAGCACTACAAACTACAGTACATGATAATCCTAGACATGTCACTACCCTCCGGGCCAAATCTACGACACCATTCCCAGACGCAAAGGTGAGGCTCAACCACGACCACCAAGTCTGGGACGTCCTTCGGGGCATGAATCCACCGCCACCTTAGGATGTCATGAAGATCGCCACAAGAACGCCTCCGAAGACCACGAAGGTCCTTATCACAGAATCGACCATTTGGAAGAGCACCACCGCCAAGGCGACCAATGAGGATAGGCGTCTCCGGGTTCGCCAAATCTGCATAAAACAACATCATAGCCCTAAAGTACATTGCGACACTGTCACCAGCTGCCACTGCTCCACCAATCAGCAATTTCCCAACAGGGTCTTGTCCCCATAGCATCAGTAACTCCAGGCCGCGAAAGAACATGGCTTCCCGGTGGCCGGCATCGAGGAAGCGCTGCTCGAAGGCAGTCTCCAGGAAGGGGAAGTAGGGACAACAGTAGTCCTGGATGCGCCGAAGGGACACAAGCCGAATCGTCGAAGGATCATCGCAGAAGTCGCGAAAGAACCGGCAGAGAGGTTGAATCTTCACATACTCACGCACATTGTTGTCGTTATCAATCACATGAAGGAGCATCCGATACGCCACGTCCTCCGGCAGGGCCATCAGGGTGGCAAGATCCATCACAAGACACGCGCCGCAAACCCTCGTCACACCTAGTACAGAATAAGCGTCGATAAACCCCTCTCAAGAACTTGCGACTAGGCAATGCAAAGGAAATCAATGCAATAGGAATCGATACTCACCCGAAGCTTCATAGGGATATATAGACAAATCTCCGCCCTGATCGAATAACCCAGGCAAGGGAGTCGAGCCTCTTCGAATCCTACACACCTTTGGATAAAAGACCAAAAGACGTGACCTTTCCCCGTTCCGTCGCGGATTTCATCCTTTATACAATTGGCGCGGCGCTTCGACTTCCAAGGTTTTTGGGGAACCGCAACGAGCAAATACGAAACTGCCACGCCGCCTACCTGTTACGCCCCAAAAACGGGCCGACAATCACGACCCATTTACCCCTCCTTTTCCTTACATGTTTACTTAAAGTCAATTCCCCGATTCATGGTTAATAGTCCTCCTTGCAATTTCACCAACGCTACAATCCCAGGGACTGGACACACATCTTTGTTAATTTTTTTTCAGGAAAAGGATATAACTACAGCTACCTGGCCTTACATGCTCGGGGACTCCGTCAAACACCGACTACCACCCTCAGTGTCTGTTGCACTCCCGACCAGGCTCGGGGACTTCGCCTAGCTCCACACCGAGCAAGGCTTGGGGACTGTGATCAGGGTGCCAAATAACGACCACCAGACGGACAACACCCGGGGACTGATGCCCGAGGACTGCGAACAAAAACCAAAAGACCCCGATACAAGAATCTCTCCGAGTTCCTTCCATCAGGCTCGGGGACTACGGGTATTTGCAGTCATTTTTACAAATTTATGCTCAAATCTCTATTTATTTACTTTATGCACTACTTTATAGAGCATGGCACCACGTGCATACTTCACCTGCTACCATGCTTGGGGACTAAGTGGGTACACTTCACCTTGCGGTGAATGTACCGGTCTTGTTCATAAACAACACTCTGCTGCTTTAATGTGCGGTTTTTGCAGAGCCTAAGTGGGTACACTTCACCAGGGAAAGACCTTTCAAAAGTTTTTTCTTCTTCAGCACGTCACATTCTCCCAGCAAGCAGCCACGGCCTCCGGCAAGGCGACCGGCTCGCACGCCAAGTTACGACGTTCTCGACCAGATTGACCTAGTCGGGAGACCTCTCCGAGCAGCACCTCGACCAGCCATGCTAGTCGGGACTCTACAACGACCACCCCGCAGGATGGCGACCAGCTGGACGCCTCTCAAGATGACGCCGCGGGCTCGCTAGAAGAATATAACGTGCTCGGGGACTTGTTGGGGATATAACCTCGGCATATCCCCAGGGACCTTCTTGGGCCTGCCGACCAGGAGACGGCCCAGCCTACGAGGCCTTGCGGCATGCGACCAACCCGTCGTGCTCGCTAAGAACTCCTAAGAAGACTTGCTCGCCAAGGAAGATCCTAGTAGATAGACTCGGATCCCTTGCCGTAGGGAACCGATCATAATCTGTTAGGATATGGAAATTGTAACCCTGCTCCCCGGCTATATAAGGCGAGCAGGGACCCCCCCCTCAAAAAACCCCAGATAACCTCTCTCGGATCATCTATAGATCTTGTAACCTGATATACGAGATCAATCTAGCCACCAGAACACAGGACGTAGGGTATTACGGCGGTTTGCCGGCCTGAACCTGTCTAAATCACAGTGTCTACGCTCTCTGTGTTACGCTTGATCGCCGTTGCCACACCTCCGCCTAACAATCTACTACCGTGGGGTACCCCCTAGGTAGACTTCGACACATATTTCGTCGAGACTACCAATCATAGAATAGTAGAGACTTTGATCAATAGGTTTACGGTCCTCATCAAGGTCGAGGTGTCCATTTGTAGGCATTGGGGTCTTGATTGTCTTACAATCTTCCATCTTGAACTTCTTTAGCACATCATTGGTATACTTCTCTTGAGATACAAATGTGCCTTCTCTCAATTGCTTCACTTGAAACCCAAGGAAGAAGGTACGCTCTCCAATCATGGACATCTCAAATTCCTTCGACATCAAGTCACCAAACTCCTTGCAATGATCTTCATTCGTCGAGCCAAAGATAATATCATCAACATACACTTGACAAATGAAGACATCTCCATCTTGCTTCTTGGTGAATAGTGTTGTATCAACCTTCCCAATAGTGAATCCCTTCTTGAAGAGGAAGTCCCGAAGACGCTCATACCAAGCTCTAGGGGCATGCTTTAGCCCATATAGCGCCTTGGAAAACCTATAAACATGGTTAGGATATCTAGAGTCCTCAAAACCGAGAGGTTGATTGACATAGAATAGTTCATTTATGAAGCCATTTAAGAATGCACTTTTCACATCCATTTGATATAATTTCATGTCATGATGCGATGCATAAGAAAGGAGGATACGAATGGCTTCAAGTCTTGCAACCAGAGCAAATGTCTCCCCAAAGTCCAAGCCTTCAACTTGGGAGAACCCCTTTGCAACTAGCCTTGCCTTGTTTCTCACCACTTGACCTTGATCATCTTGCTTGTTGCAGAACACCCACTTGGTTCCTATCACTCTTGCATCTTGTGGGTTTTCTTCTAGAGTCCGCACTTGATTGCGGGTGAAGTTGTTTAATTCCTCATGCATAACTTTCAACCAATCCGGATTCTCAAGCGCTTCCTCTACACAAGTAGGCACAACACAAGAGACAAAAGAGTGATGTTCAATAAATGAAGCAATGTTTTGGTACCGAGTCATTACTCCCCTTGAAGGACTCCCAATGATGAGTTCTTGTGGATGGGCTTGGAGTATGGGTGCGGATCTTTTATCAACCACTTGAGGAGGAGGATTAGGTGCATCAACATCTTGAGCTTGAGCCTGTACATGAGCTTGAGGGATGAATGTATCTTCATTTGTTTCCCTCACTTTATCATCATCATCTTGAGGCTCTTGTGATGTAGAAGGTTGAGCATTTGCATTATCTTCAAGTTCTATCACCACTTGATCTTCTTCTTTGGGGTTGATTGCACCGGTAGGCATGTTCTTCATAGCCTTCCTCAATGGTTCATCACCTACATCATCAAGATTTTCATTTAATCCTTGGGAGCCATTAGTCTCATCAAATTCCAAGTCATACGTTTCTTCAACTAAGCCGGTGGCTTGGTTAAATACACGGTATGCTTTGAATTTCAAAGAATAACCAACTAGGAAACCAATATCACATCTTCTTTGAAACTTCCCTAGATGTTGATGCTTCTTGTAGATGTAGACCTTGCACCCAAACACCCTAAAGAATGATATATCCGGCTTCTTTTCATTAAGCAACTCATATGGTGTCTTCTTTAAGAATTTTTGGATGAACAATCTATTGGAAGCATAGCATGCGGTATTGATAGCTTCGGTCCAAAACTTCTTCGGGGTGTTATACTCATCTAGCATGGTTCTTGCAAGTGTAATTAGTGTCCGGTTCTTCCTCTCAACCACTCCATTTTGTTGAGGTGTATATGTTGCGGACACTTCATGCTTGATCCCAACTTCATCACAATAATCTTCAATCTTTGTGTTGATAAACTCGGTGCCATTGTCACTTCTTATTTTCTTGATCTCTACATCAAACTCATTTTGGGCTCTCTTGGCAAACTTCTTGAAAGAGCTTGTGGCTTCCCCTTTGTCATGAAGAAAGAACACCCATGTGTATCTTGAATAATCATCCACAATCACAAGACAAAAGAGGTTGCCACCCAAACTAGCATATGTTGTAGGTCCAAACAAATCCATGTGAAGTAGCTCAAGAACTCTTGATGTTGACATGAATGCTTTGTGGGGGTGAGTGTTGGCAACTTGCTTGCCGGCTTGACATGCACTACAAAGCTTATCCTTTTCAAACACAATATCCTTGATGCCTCTAACCATTTCCTTCTTCAATAGCTTCTTGAGTGTAGACATCCCAACATGAGCTAGCCTTCTATGCCACAACCAACCAAGAGATGACTTAGTGAACAAGCATGTTTGGAGGTTGGCATCATTTGATGAGAAATCCACAAGGTAGAGGTTATTGTGCCAAAAGCCTTTGAATATGACTTGACTATCATCAATCTTTAACACAATGACTTCATTTGGAGTGAACAAGCATTGGAAACCAAGATCACACAATTGGCTAACCGAGAGTAAGTTGAAGCTTAGAGATGCAACTAGCAAAACATTTGATATTGAGTTGTCATTTGAGATTGCCACTTTTCCAAGTCCTTTGACCTTTGCATTTGAGTTGTACCCAAATGTAATCTTGTCTTGGTTGTTGACATCTTCTTCCAATGAGGTGAACATCCGGGGGATCATCGGTCATATGTTGAGTGCATCCACTATCTATCACCCAATGACTTCCACCGGTCTTGTAGTTCACCTACACACGCAAGAGATCAAGCTTGTTGTTTAGGCACCCATTGAGTACGGGGGCCCATTGCTTTCTCTATAAGTGACTTAGCCACCCAAAGTGTCTTTGGTCTATTCTTGTTGGGTGGTCCCAAGAACACAACAAGTGGCTTGCCCTTGACATCCTTGTTGATGACATAGTGAGCATTGTATGCAAAGGGCCTAGTGTGCTTGGGCAAGGGTTGTGGAAGTGGAGTCACACAATTATGAGAAAAGTGTCCTTGCTTCCCACACTCAAAGCATGTCTTCATCTTTGGCTTTGGCTTTGCTTGATAGAAGTACTTGGCTTGTTGTTGATATTGAGCTTTGGCTTTAGCTTTGGCCTTCTTCACTTGAGCGGACTTGTAACCAAGACCGGCTTTGTCATTCCTCATGATGGTGTTCATGAGGAGCTCACTTTGAATATTGTGGCCCTTGGTGAACCTCTCCATTCCAATGGCTAGATGGTTCTTCTCATTCTTTAGCCTCTTCTTCTCCTCTCTAAGCATATCAACCTCAAGTGTCACATCATAGTCTTCATATTGTGACTCAATCACTATTGACTTGGTTGACTTGAGCTTTATGAGATCTTGCTTGAGCTTCTCATTCTCATTCTTGATCTTGACATAGTCATCATAGTGATCCGCCACAACCACTTGCTTGCCTTTACACTTAGGCTCTTGCTCAATTGGCTCAACAATCAAATCATCACAAGATGTGCCAATGTAAATCTTGACAATGGGTTTAGCATAAATAGGCAAAGCATCTTCAAGACATTCATTAGATATAAGAAGAGTATCATAGTTCATCTTTACTTTGGTGTACTCTTCCCTAAGTTTATTGCATCTTTCTCTAAGCTCTTGTGATGTCCTCTCTAGCTTATCATGTTTCTCTTTTATCTCTTTGAGAGAGGATTTGAGCTCCTTAGCATGTGAGGATAAGGATTTGTTTTCACTTATTAGCCCATCACTAGCATTTGATGTTATTTCAAGTTTCTCTTGCAAATCATCATTTTCTCTTTCAAGCTTCTCATTTTTAGTTTGCTCCTTCTTCACAATTTTAGTATACTTAGTGAGCAATTTTATGAGTTCATCATAAGAAGGAGCTTGGTATTATTTTTCACTTTCACTACCACTATCATCACTATCATCACTATCCTCTACTTTGGATTGTACCTTCCGGTCACCCTTGGCCATAAGGCATAGGTGTGTAGAGGATGTAGTGGAGGAAGACGGTGGTGGTGGAGGAGGCAATGAAGTCCCAATGACTAGAGCATCCACCCTCTCATCATCACTTTCATGACCGGATGACTCGCTTGATTCTTCAATGTCGGTTAACCAATCACCAACTATGTATGACTTTCCATCTTTCTTCTTTTGGTGTTGGAACCTCTTCTTCTTGAAGCCATGTTTCTTCTTGTGAGGCTTCTCATCTTTCTTCTCATCGTCACTTGACTCATCTTTTTGCTCTCTACCATTCTTGTACTTCTTCTTGTACTTGTCCTTCTTGGGCTTGGTGCAATGGTGAGCTAGATGGACAAGATCACCACAATTGAAGCAATCCATCTCCGGCAATGGCTTCCTCTTGTTGCTAGTGAAGAACTTCTTCTTTCTTGAATCAAACTTGACACCGCTCTTGTTTAGCTTCTTTAGCATCTTGGTGGTCTTTTTCACCATTAGAGCAATGTTTGAGTCATCATCATCTTCACTTGAGGTATCATACACCATCTTTGACTTGCCCGTGTCATGGCTAGATTTGAGTGCCAAATCCTTCTTCTTGGTGGATGATGAAGCTTCATCTTCTTTGTGGATGTGCATGTACATCTCATGTGCATTGATCTTTCCCAAGACTTGAGTTGGTGTATAGTTGGAAAGATCACCTTGATGCAACACGGTCACAATGTTGGCATACTTGGCAATTGGAAGCACACAAAGAATCTCCCTCACAACATCGGCTTCATCCATTTGCTTTAGCCCAAGAGCATTCAATTCTTCTACAAGAACATTTAAGCGTGAGTACATTTCATTGCATTCTCATGAGCAAGCATGGTAAAAGCATTCATCTTATTCATGACTAAGTGATATCGCTCTTCCCGCTCGCTCTTTGTGCCCTCATGAAGAGCACAAATGTTCTTCCACAACTCATTCACATTCTTGGAAGTGCGCACGCGGTTGAACACATCTTTGCCAATGCCCCTAAAGAGGGTGTTCCGGGCTTCGGCATTCCACTTCTCATAGTGGACCTCGTCACCGAATGGTTCTCCATCAAATTGAGGAAATCCATCGGTGGCGGCTTCGAGCACACCAACATCCAAGGCTTCGAGGTAAGCCTCCATACGCACTTTCCAATAAGGAAAGTCGCCCCCATCAAACATGGGCGGCGGTCCATCCCCATGGGACATCTTGCTCTAGGCGGTAAAGCCTAATTTAGAGCAACCAAGCTTTGATACCAATTGAAAGGATCAAGATACTCAAGAAGGGGGGGGGTGAATTGGGCTCTTTTTAATTTCTAAGCAAGAATTAAACCTATCAAGAGCCAATTAACCCCCTAGTGCTTTTCCCAAGTGTGTCCTAGCTACACAAGCAAGACATGGCAAGGAAAGCGGTAAAGCCCTATGCAATTCTACTCAAGCAACAAGAATATAATGCGGAATGTAAATCTTGAATGTAATTGCAATAAGTAAGGAGATGGAGGAAGGAGAAATGACACGACGACGCTTTGTCGAGGTATTGAGGAGTCGACACTCCCCCTAGTCCTCATTGGAGCACACGCGCAAGGGTATCGCTCCCCCTTAGTCCGGGCAAGGACTAAGTGCTCTCTACGGGCTGATTCTTCGCCACTCCGGCTCGGTGAATCGCCCACAACCGATCACAATCGAACTTGGGTCATCCACAAGGAACACCACTGGATGATCACCAAGCAAACCTCCGCGAAGCCGTCTAGGTGATGTCGATCACCAAGAGTAACAAGCACTAACTCTCACTTGACCAAGGCTAGTCTAGTGATTGAATGGATGCACACTTGCTAACTCTAAGCAACTAGTGAGAATCAACACATGGAATTGCAATTCACACTCTCACTAGGGCTCCTGCACAACTTTCTCTCTCACAAGTGAATCTCAGCAATTGGAATGGGCAAGAGAGATGCCATGGGGTTGATGGGGGAGTATAAATACCCCATAAGAAAGCCCCTAGCCGTTAGAGGCAAAACACGCCTCTCTGCGTCACTCCAGACGCACTTTTAGTGTGGGATCCGGACCATCAAGCATGCGTCTGGACCCCCTTAACTCTCTGTTCTCAGCACTGCAACACAGCCAGTCCGGACACACTCTCTAGTCCGGACGCAAGCATCCGAACAGAGTCCGGATCAAAACTTCCTCTCTGGAACTCTCTGTGTAGGGTCCGGACCCTACTTGGCTTTCGGATTCTACACTCCAGACTATGTCCGGTTTCAAACCCCTCTTGGGAGCTCTCTATGTAGGGTCCGGACGCAACCTGCAGTCCGGACCCAACACTATTCACTGCGTCCGGACGTGCAGAGCAAACCCTAGGGTCCGGACGCACAACCGATGGTCCGGACCCAGGGTTACACTAGCGTCCGGAGCTGATTTTATGGCTTGATCAGCACACTTCCAACATGGAAGTTGCTCCACTTGGTCCAAGGACTATTTCTAAAGCTTCCTAGTGCTAGTTTCAACAAGTGTGCATCACACCTAAACACATAGCCTCTCCTAGGTCAAGCTACTAGATAGAACCCCTCTTAATAGTACAACCAAAAGAAAAATAAAGGTGCTAAACTACTCTAAGTGTCTCTCAACTCCAATGACACTTAGACCTAGTCTAATCTTCAACCTTGTCTCCAATCCTTTGAAAACCAAAATGATTCCAATAAGGGGCATGAATACCATGATAGTCCAATCAACCATCCATTACCATGACCTAACTTTCTTATTGCCTCTGCAAAACACACGTTAGTCATAGTAATCTTGCATTGTCGTTAATCACCGAAACACTAGGGGCCTAGATGCTTTCACCTTTCCTACACCATACCACTGTTGACATTTATTACTCACCCCTCCCACCAATCCTGTCCTCTTCCTCCACTGGCAGCACCTCTCCCTCCACTCGTAAGCACGCAGCTGGTAGTTGCATCTTTGACTGGCATCAAGGTACAGGGGACATAGGCAGCATCATTGTGCGTGTCATGGGGTGGGGTGGGGGTGGGGGAGCTTTTTGAAATTCGATCATCATGGGAAGTGAGCTTCGATAATTTTCCATCTCATAACAGGGCTTCACTAACTTGTCATTATAAAATACAACTCACCCGCTAGAATGTCATCTGTTAAATTTGAAGTCTTTTCTTCCTCTTCTACCCTCTCTCTTTCCTCCTTCTTTGACTGTTGTCGCATTGAGACGCTGGAGGGGCGCAGAACAACAAACGGATCGAGCTGAGCAAGCCCCAGCGGCGAGTGCCGAACGGGGCCCCACACGGCGCCGAGTGGCCCAACGCCAACCTCCTCTACGGCGAGCACCCCCGCCCAGCCACGGCGAGTGACGCAACGCCCGCACACCCAACGTCGAGCGCCCATTACCGCTCCACAACGAGCTGCCACCCACAGTGAGGCAACCACCCACGGCGAATGACCCCCACGGCGAGCCCACCCTACTCCCCGATAGCAGCGCGGGTGCAACGCCTCCTGCCACCCTCCCCATGCCGGCCATGGAGTACTACACGACAGCGACGCCTCCTCCTGCCACCCCCACGCCTGCCATGGACTATAGCACGACAGCGACGCCTCAAAGGTCGGTCATGGAGAACACAAGTACTGAGTACCTCGAAGCCAAAGATATGAAACAATGAACTCCCTAGGATATCAAATAATGAACTTCACTCCCTTTGGTTCAGTGTCCCCTCGTTCTGTCCCCGTGTGACACCGGAGGAAGCTGACATCGGAAAGAGGAAACCGTTCTATTCCCGTGTGACACTGCCAAAGGAAGAGGAAAGGGAAATGGGCAGAAGAGCGGGTAGCGTTTTATAATGGGAAGCTAGCGAAGTCCCGTCGCGGATGACAAATCACCAAAGCCCACTTCCCATAATGGCCTAATTCTAAAAGGATCGGTGTGCCAGACAAAGAAGTGGCCACGACGATGACGTCAGAGATATTAATTGTCACACTCTGTAGTAAAGCTGGTGTTTTGCTTTGATCGGTTCAAAACCTCCTTTAGTACTGGATTTTGAACGGCACAATAGTACCGGCAGTGATGAGGACGCACATAATTGCTGATAAAATACGATATTGATGTGGTCTCTAGAAAATCAGAGAACAAATTGAAAAATAGGGGGGAATGATATTAGGAGAGACTGGGTGCCACACCGTCGCGCATCACAATTTTCACGCAAAAAACACATTCTTTACAGCCACAGGGGCTTGAACCCGGACCTTCTACTTTGCGTGTTCGTCCCCTAATCACTTTACCTATAAAACACTTGTGTGTATATAATATATTCGTCCTAGCCATTTTATGTCACTATAATTTAAAATAAATATTTAGGATCTAAAACGAATTCAAATTAAAAGAAATTATCAGTTTCTCTCGAAGACAAATATAGACCGATAGATGAGCCGACACGACTGACAAAATATGATATCAGCTACCACCACTATGGACAAAATATGATGAGCTGATACGACTGACCAAAAATTGTCAAAATGTGATATCAGCCTATACGTGCGTCGGAGTATAAAATTTAACTTTTGCAGATCTACAACTATGGTTTCGGGCAGTCAACAAAAACCATTGTCACCGTGACGCTAGGAGCGATTCTTTGATGATTGCCAGTGTTGCCAACCGCATCCATCCATTGCACAGGACAACGTAATTAAGCCAAACATAGCGACATATGGTAGATCAGTTGGTCGCTGGTTAGACAGTATCAAATCTTGTCTTTCCTAATAATCTGATCAGAAGCTCCATCGATCTATTTCATCTTTTTCTTCAATACGCAAAAAGACTTGCAAATGATTGTATTACGGTAT
The DNA here is from genome assembly GCA_022036555.1 of Microstegium vimineum. Taxonomy (NCBI): domain Eukaryota; kingdom Viridiplantae; phylum Streptophyta; class Magnoliopsida; order Poales; family Poaceae; genus Microstegium; species Microstegium vimineum. Next base: position 47,499,874 of record CM039120.1, read on the forward strand.
AGAAGAAGGTTCCAGTTCCAGTGCTTACAAGAGTTCAAGTGAATACGCAAAACCTCTGGGTCTGTGGCACCGCCATTGCTCTGCCTAGTGCTTTATCACTTGGAGTGGAGGAGTCGACCTCCCGGAAGCAGCGCGAGCTTCATTTATGATTTATTTATCGATTTCCCAAAGAAAAGAAACAGAGCCAAACAAACAGCAGGCATGCATGGTTTTGCAACTGTACCAAATGGCTACAGGGACAGGATGTGGTTCACCAGCTTGTCGACGTTGAGGTCGGACGACCCAGCCACGGCCACGCACTCCGCCGCTCTTCGACTGAGCTCCCGTGCCCTCCGCCGCAGCTCGGTACCTGTCTCGCCAGCCCCCATCACCGTCGAGATAGCCGCCTCCACCTTGCCCCTCTCGAGCTCGCGGCCGTCGATCATGATACCAGTCCGCCACACGTGATCCACGTACCTGGCGTTCCCCATCTGATCGCCGAAGCAGGGGCGACACAGCATGGGCACGCCGGCGCACACGGCCTCCAGCGTGGAGTTCCAGCCGCAGTGCGTCCAGAACGCGCCGACGGCAGGGTGCGCCAGGACCTCCTCCTGCGGCGCCCAGCTCACCACCGTGCCCCGCCCGCGCGTCTCCGCGTCGAAGCCGTCCGGCAGACGCGGCTGCTCCGTTGGCGCCGCCGCGCCGTTGACGAGGCCCGGCCGGAGCACCCAGAGGAACGGGCGGCCGCTGTCGGCGATGCCCCACGCCGTCTCCACGAGGTCCGCGGCGGACATGCTGGCCAGGCTGCCGAAGCTGACGTACAGCACCGACGCGGGGACCTGCGCGTCCAGCCAGTCCAGGCACCCTCGGTCCTGCCGCAGCAGGCTGCTCAGAGGCTGCCGGCGAGTGCACGTGGAGCGGGCCGATGTCGAACACCGGGACGACGGCGAGGTCGCGTCGCCGGAGCGACGCGAGCGAGTCGGCCTCCAGCGCGTCGAGCGTGTTGATGATGAGACCCGACGAGGTCTTCACCGCCGTCACCGCTCGCGAAATCAGCTCCCGCATTCGGACGAGGGTGGCCTCGCTGGCGGCCGCCGGCAGGTCCCGGACGCGGTACGGCGGCAGCTCCATCACCGGCATGTCCAGCTGCGGTGACTCTCCTGACAGGTAGCCCTTGTCGCAGAGCACGGGGAACGCCGTGAACATGCGGAGGCACGCGGCGCTGCCGGTGCGGAGCGCGAGCGTCGGCACGCCGAGCCCACGCGCCACGTCCATGAGCGTCAGCAGGTGCGCGTCGGCGACGAGACACGCGACGTCGTCATCGTCGTCCTCCTTCTCCTGCAGCAGTGCGGCCAGGCGCTCCCTGAACGGCGCCTCGCACGCGCGGTTCAAGGCGAACAGGTGATCCACGGTCACCTGCACCGTGTCCGTGTCCGGGCTGCTCGAGGCCGCCGGCATCGTGCCGTCGTCGTGGACGGGGACGAAGTCGTAGGCGGGGTGCTGGGACGCGTCCGGCGCGTTGAAGTGGGTGTGGAACACGGTGATGGAGAACCCGCGCGCGTGGAGCAGGCCGGCGAGCTGGAACATGGGGTTGATGTGGCCTTGGTATGGGACCGCGAAGAACAGCACGCGGCGGCGGCGGTGGTGGTGGCTGCCGGTGGCGGTGTGTCCTACGGAGCCCATTTGGTGCTTCTTGGAGTCCTCCTGGCCCTGTGGTGGTGAATTTGGCACCCGGAGCTGTGATGATGGTCTAATTCTTGTAGTAACTCGTATGAACTTGAGTAATACAAAAAAGAACAGCCGAATGTGGTTCAAAATGATGACGCAAGAAACTGTAAAATGAGTTGGATTTTTCACTAGCTCCAATAACAGTGACAGACGAAATGAGCATGGAATGGGTGGATTTAGTGGCTGGACGAGAGCAAGGTGACCGGATGATTTTCCTGCGCCTACTAGTCATCTTCTGGCCGGCGGCGTGAGATTTGTGCTCTTCGTGAGTTTTTTCAACTCTATCATCGCTTTCAGTGCCGGCGGCGTGGGAATGGGGCCACCTACTCACCTGAACTCTATCCCTCCGTCTCACAAATAACGCAATTCTTTGACTTTACAATTTTTCTTTAACCATTTATCTTATTTAAATTTTTTATGTAAATAATAAAATAAATAGATTATTATAAAAATATATCTAACAATAAAATAAATCATAATAAAACAAATAATATTTATTAAAATATTTTGAATAAGACGACCGGTCAATCAGGAATCATTGAAGTCAAAGAATTGTATTTTTTGGAACGGAGAGAGTAACGATGTTGGATGGAGCCAATGGCGGAGGCAGACGATCTGCACAGGTGTGTTCTAGACAAATGATGCTGAACTATTGATTGATTGATGAAAATTTAGTTTCTTGTTTATTTTTCTCTTAGGGGTGTTTAGTTCCACCCCAAAATCCAAAATATTTCAAGATTCTCCATCACATCGAATCTTTGGACACATGCATGGAGTATTAAATATAGATTAAAATAATAATTAATTACACAGTTCATCTGGAATTGGGGAGACGAATCTTTTGAGCCTAATTACTTCATGATTGGACAATAATTACCAAATACAAACGAAAATGCTACAGTGTCATTTTGCATTTTGATTTTGGATCTAAACACCCCCTTAGAGTCTTGCTTAGTTCCCTTCAAATTTACAAAATTTTATAAGATTTTTTTTCTTCGCATCGAATCTTTTGATGCATGCATGAAGCATTAAATATATGTAAAAGTATAACTAATTATATAGTTTGTATGTAATTTGCGAGATGAATCTTTTGAACCTAGTTACTCTATGGTTGCATAATAATTGCTAAATACAAATAAAAATGCTACAAGCATAGTAATCCCTAAATACAAATAAAAAATGCTACAATGTCATTTTTCTATAAAATTTAACATCTAAATAAGGCCTAGGTATGATTTTTAGGGATTCTACTAGTATGCCTGGTGTTTCAATCTTGGCAACTTGTACTTGCTCGCTATGTGCAACAGAGAGACCTATTGTCCTTAAAAAAAACAAAGATAGATTGATCGCCTTGTTGTGCGCACGAAGATGAGAAGGGCCGGTACTTTTGCTGGCTAGTATTTTTTTGATAAACAAAGCTTTTATTAAGATCTCACTAGAGCATGTCTTCCGGTTTTTGCCTAACATGAGACACATGGCCAAAAAAACAGAAGAAAACTGACACAATCTAGTGATTATCAACTCGCAAACTAGACCGTCACTCATGTGCCTGGGAGATACCGCTAAAATTGCATCATGCAAATCGGTTTCTGTAAGATAACCCAAGTACGTAGTCGGTGGGTAACCAAATAGATAATCTGGAGAAATTATTTTTTTTTCTTTTTTTAAAAAATATCATTCATGTTGAGCCAAATAGACCAACAGGCCGCAGCTGCTCCTAGCAGGAGTTACAGCTTGACATCTTCGTTGACACCCCTTAACCATCTATTGAACATATGACCTATATTATGGGGGTTAAATTGAACAAGCAAACCGGAAGTCAAAGGACAAGTGCTTAATTTATTTTCAGCAGGACTTTCACCCTCCAAATGAGTTTGTTGATGTTCGCGATATCAGCATGTAATAACGCTTGTGTGACTTCATCGAGAATTGTCCATTTGGATGTAAATTCCAGTGAAAGTCATCATACTCATGAACCAACCATATATTAGCATTTCGTGGCAACAAATTGTTCCACACTACTAATTTGGGACTTATGGGTCTCTTCATCAAGATAGGTTTGGTGATGGAGTAGAAAGAACATGTGCAATAGTAACATGTTTAGTCTCACAATGTTGTAAAGCGGGTATTGTTCCTTTAAAGATGAACTCCCTATCCATTTGTCTTCCAAAAACGCACTTGTGTTCCATCCTTTACTATGAAGGATCCAAAGCATATAAAGTCTCGCTTCGTTTTCATAAGACTAGACCAAAAATATAAATACCCATTTTCCATTCCACCTGTATTAATGACTTTGAGCCTAAATACTTATTGTGAAGTAATTGCTGCCAAGTCCTCTTTGTGATAAGTAACTTGAATAACCATTTACTAAGTAGAGCAATATTTTAAAAGTGCAGATCGTGAATTCCAAGACCACCTTGGTCTTTGGGCTTCACATAATGTGCTCCACTTAGCTAAACGATACTTCTTTTTTTTCTCCTCACCTTGCCAGTAAAATCTAGAACCGAAATAATATAATTTCTTTTGGACTCCTTTTTACAAGGCAAAGAAGGACATCATATACATTGGTAGGCTATTAAGCACTGAATTTATCAACGTGAAGCGTCCCCCAATTGAAAGGTGTTTCCCTTTCTAACTACCCAGTCGCTTCTCAACACGTTCCTCAACCGTCCTCCATTCTACATTTCTAATATTCCTAATGTATAGGAATTCCCAAATACCGGATTGGCAAATCCCTAGAATTACAGCCAAGATATTTGATGTATTGATCATAGTAGGCACTCGTTTTGAGAAACAATGTTTTTGTATGTGTCCTCCTCTGGATCAACTACAAATACACATGATTTGCACACATATATTGATATAAAAACCATCGATGACTTTTCTTATGTGTGTTTGAGACTACTCCACAAACTCTGCTCTATAAACTACACCGTGGAACAGCTCCATGAAAACCTATAGTTTATGGAGTAACCATTTAGCTGCTCTCATAACTTCATCTTTTTTTCATTGAACAGAGGGCACGAAGCTGAAACTGTTTGACTAAAAGAACATGAAACTGTTTGACTAAAAGAACATAAAACGAAGCTAAACACGTAGAGCGGAACAGTGCTAAACATCCCCTACAAAACACACGGTATTATATGTAGAGTTTTTACCATATGTTTGGTTTGCAACACGTTAGTATTTGACAATTTTACAGGGACGATATGTAATGGACTAGACTGTCTATGGACAAGCTAGTAACGGCAAATGCCTGTATGTGCAGACGGCGAGCCCTCGCCCTCAGCTGAGCTGCATCTTCCCCAACCATCATCACTGATGAGGACATCACTCCTTCGGATGAACACGATGATCCTCTGCTGGACATTCAAGGTCCAATCACAAGAGCTCGTGCACGACAATTAAATTTAGAGGTCAGCTCGTTCCTAAACAAGTCTTTATATAATTTTGAGAATAGATTGCTACCTAATGATTATATTGTACTTAGGAATCATGGAGAGGACCAAGGGATGCATAAGGGAGGGTTTGGAGGTGTGGAGGACCAGCAAGGACGCCCAAGTCAAGTTGGAGGCCCAAGCCAAGTCGACTTCAAGTCAGTTTCATAGTCCAGGACCAGCAAGGAGTAAAACGGACGCCCAAGACGCATCCGGACTCCGTTTTCGGTGATCCAACCATGGTTGGAAAGATAATTTCCTAAGGAAACCAATGAATTTAGTTTGAGGTCCAAATGCCTTCTGAGTCATCGGGAATCGTTGAAACAATTCCGCGTTCAGAATCTGTTCTGGTGTTGCGTCACTATTTTGGTCCGTTGGGCCGTGTATCGTCGTTGAGCCCACATGGGGGGGCGTGTCCAGGGGTGGCCACGACCCTTAGACCTCTAATACCAGCCGTCACCGCTCTCGTTAGGTTTTGGATTTTGCTTAGATTATTCTGTCAAGAATAGTTTCGCCGTTACATCGGTTTGTGAGACCCCAACTCGTGAGATTAATCATACATCTGCAATTTGGTTGCATTCTTCCTTGTTCTTGCTTGTGTTCTTCGATTCGCAGGCAAAGGACTTAGCCTTCTTGGCGAGGTCAACCGTGCAACACCGGTTGATAACCAGAGGAGACGTGGTGCTGCGATTGCGGGGTTTTGGATCGTGTTGTTCGGAAGCCGGATCGACTTGTGTCTCGTTTCCACCAAATCGAGAGTTACCAGAACCTTTCGGAAGATCGGGAACCCTAGTTCACATCAAGTGGTAATCAAAGCTTCAGGTATACCGTCAGGTTCATATCTATCCTTTAGTTTCGAGTGTTTACGCCTTCATCCCATAGTCCAGTGCCATACTGTTTTCCTATCATACAACCCTTCCGCGCCATAGCCTTTGCATATTTCAGTTTTAGAGTCCGTAGTGTTGAGTTTGTGTCCTGGTCGAGGTCTTGTTGCTGGTTAGTTCGTGTTAGAGTCCAGTTCGTGAGTTTTCCCCCACCGTTTCCATCAATTTCTAGCCACCGCCTCAAATTTTTCCATCTTCCGGACTGTTTTGTCCTCTATTTCGGAGTCGATTTTTCAATCGGGCATAACTCTCGCGTACGAACTCCGTTTTCAGAAAGGTCATAGAGTTTTTCATAGGTAAAACGGCATTCCGGATGCTAGTGTTCACACCTTCGGCGGGGTTGGACAAACTCAGAATCTTCAAAATCGCCTCCGAAGTTTCGGTTTTCACCTTCCGAAATATTTTTCCTAGTTTTTCCAATCTTCAGAAAAATCCACACGCTACGTCATTCACCTATTAAACTCAAATTTTCTATGGTTACTTATTTAGTGCTCCTAAGTAAAAGAAAAATATCAAAAAAATAAAAAGAAAAAGTCGAATTTCCCCCAAAAAAAGAACAACCGCCAGAAAAATAGAAAAAAAAAGAGAGGGGCAGAAGAGGGACAATATTTAGCGGAGCACATAGAGAAGGGCAAATTGAGCTGTGATCACGTGTGCTGTTTTGTGCCTTGTTTCCTTTGCTCTCACTATCCATCATACTTGTTCCTCCTTTTTGTTGATCATCACACACCTGGTACTTGGAGAATTTAGGCCGGCTACAAGAGCAAACACTTGGGACTATAATTCAGCATTACTATATGTTTCTGACTTGTGTTCCACATATACATTTGTCACTTTTTGTGTCTTCCAAGCTCCACAGATTCTTCTTGACAGCAAAGGTTTGCACCCCTGCAATCGCGGTTTCACATCTTCCAGGTATCCTTTGCCTTGCTAGTAAGAACACTGGTAAGACCTTGGTAAGGTGTTTCCTTTTGCTGTCATCTTGAGAGACACCACTCAACCTGCGTAGTACGATTATTAGGGATAACCTTCATTGTTTGTACCTGTTTTTGTGTCTACAATGTCAGATGACGAGCAACCCAAAGACTTCAATGACCGCGTCAGCCAAGATCAGCTAAAAGCTATTGTAGACAAAGCCAATAAGGACATGAAGGAGACTGTCGTCAAGGCTGTCACTGAGGCAATGCTTGAACTCAAGCTTGCTAACCAGTTGGAGCGGTTGGATAGACAGATATCAGAAATAACCAACAGGGTAGCTACCTTGGAAGATCGCCCTGCTAAGGCTCATGATAATGATGCGAATGGAAACGATGACGATGATCTTGAGGTGTATGATGTCGATGGTAATCTTGATAACCAGGCGACATTACAAAAAAAACTCAGGCATTGTCTTATGGGTGGGAACCGACACAACCGCCGCCACCATCGAGGTAACCATAATCGTACTCCTGATGATCCTTATGCTAAGGTAAAGTTTACTGTACCTTCTTTTGATGGATATTATAATGCTGAGGCATATCTTGATTGGAAGATGACAGTAGAACAAAAATTTAGTGCCCACCAAGTACCCGAAGAACATAGAGTTAGACAAGCCACCAGTGAGTTTAAAGATTTTGCTATTATTTGGTGGACTGCTTTAGCTGCTGATGGTAAAACACCTCGTTCATGGGAAGAACTTAAGGTTGCTATGCGTGATAGATTTGTTCCTTCATCTTACCATAGAGATCTGCGTAAAAAAATTGATGCGTTTAGAACAAGGAGATAAATCAGTGCATGATTACTATGGTGAGCTTCAAAAGGGCTTGATGCGTTGTAGCGTAGTAGGACCCGAGGATTCTATGTGTCGATTTTATTCGGGGTTGAGACGAGAAATCCAGGATATTGTTGATTGTAAAGATTTTAACACTGTCAACCAGTTGTTTCAGTTTGCTATGCTTGCAGAGAAGGAGTTAGAGGGGTGTGACAAGTAGGGTAAGTACAAGTCCAGCAACACATACACGCCACGCTCAGGACCATCATTGGGGCTGTCCAAGACATCCACTTACAGGGCACCCCTACCATCGAACAAGCAGCAAGCATCGGTTGGAGGAGCTACCACATCAAAACTGACGGCTACACTACCTTCAGGCGCAGGTAAAAATTCTGTTTTGCAAGAATCAGCAACGAGTGCCTCTTCTGTTGCATCCACAGGACGCGCCTCTAACATTCAGTGCCGCCACTGCCAAGGATTCGATCATATACAGCGGGAATGTCCTAGTCAGCGGGCATACATTGCTGTGGAAGATGGCTACATCAGCGCCTCGGATGTTGAGGAAGATGATGCAGAAGAACCGGTTGTGCACGAGAGCGATGAATTTGTGGGACAGGGTGATACATCGACCTACATGAGCGTTATTGTGCAGCGAGTGCTCAACACAAAGGTACAACAACCAGAGAAGCTGCAACGCCATAACTTGTTCCAAATTTTCTTCGTCATCAACAATCGGCGAGCACGTGTCATCATCGATGGAGGTAGTTGCAATAACTTGGTGAGTTCAGATTTGGTCAAGAAGTTTGGCTTGACCACATGACAACACCCCCATCCATACAATCTTTAGTGGTTTAATGATGTTGCAAAGGCTAAGGTAACCCAAACTTGCAGAGTTTCTTTTTCCATCGGTTCATACTCTGATTATGCTGATTGTGATGTGGTACCTATGGAGGTTTGTTCATTTTTATTGGGTCGTCCTTGGGAATTTGATAATGATGCTATACACCATGGTAGAAGTAATACATACACTTTTATGCATCAAGGAAAAAAAATTACTATGGTTCCTATGACCCCTGCTGAAATTGTACAAGCTGATACAGATAGGCCTGCTAGTTTGAGCAATGCTAAATATGAAAATGAACAAGTTGCTAAATCAGTTTACCCACCTAAAAAGGATAAATTGACACCTATTTCTAAGACCACGGGAATTAAATTGAAGGGTGTAGTTATGCTAGCAAGAAAAACTGACATTGCTGAAATTTCTAATGATGATATTTGCTATACTTTGGTGTGCAAACAAGCCTTGTTTTCGCTTGATGATGTTTCTAGTTCGATACCTCCTATTGCCACTAACCTTTTGCAGGAGTATGAGGACGTTTTTCCAGCTGAGTTACCCCGGGTCTGCCACCTATGAGAGGAATAGAGCATCAAATTGATTTGATTCCGGGAGCAACATTGCCAAACCGTGCTGCTTATCGAACCAACCCCGAGGAGACTAAGGAAATTCAGCGACAAGTCCAAGAGCTTTTGGACCACGAGTATGTACGTGAAAGCCTTAGTCCTTGTGTCGTTCCAGTAATTTTAGTTCCTAAGAAAGATGGTTCTTGGCGGATGTGTGTTGATTGTAGAGCCATTAGTAATATTACTATTCGATATCGTCATCCTATTCCTAGACTTGATGACATGCTTGATGAGTTGTGTGGCTCTGTAATTTTCACAAAGGTTGACTTGCGTAGTGGCTACCACCAAATTAGAATGAAACTTGGAGATGAATGGAAAACAACTTTCAAAACTAAATTTGGATTATATGAGTGGTTAGTAATGCCCTTTGGTTTAACTAATGCACCTAGTACTTTCATGAGATTGATGAATGAAGTTTTAAGAGCTTTTATTGGGCGATTTGTGGTGGTTTATTTTGATGATATATTGATTTATAGCAAGTCTTTGGACGAACATATGGATCACTTACGTGCTGTTTTTAATGCTTTGCGTGATTCACGTTTATTTGGTAACCTTGAGAAGTGCATCTTTTGCATGGATCGAGTCGCTTTTCTTGGTTATGTTGTTACTCCACAGGGAATTCAGGTGGATGAGCAAAAAATTGAAGCCATAAAGAGCTGGCCGGTTCCCCAAACCATCACCCAGGTGAGAAGCTATCTTGGTCTTGCAGGTTTCTATCGTCGCTTCGTCAAGGATTTTAGTGCCATTGTTGCCCCTTTGCATGAGTTGACAAAGAAAGGTGTGATGTTCAAATGGGGTAAGACACAAGAGGAGTCCTTTGAAACTTTGAAGGACAAGCTAACACATGCGTCATTGCTGCAACTTCCAAACTTTGGTAAGACTTTTGAGCTAGAATATGATGCTAGTGGAGTTGGCATTGGAGGTGTGTTGATGCAAGAAGGTAAGCCCATTGCATACTTTAGCGAAAAATTGCATGGCCTTGTTCTTAATTACTCTACGTATGATAAGGAATTGTATGCACTTGTACGTTCTTTAGAGACGTGGCGTCATTATTTATGGCCTAAGGAATTTGTTATACATTCAGATCATGAATCGTTTAAATATCTTCGTTCTCAAAATAATCTGAATCGTAGACATGCTAAGTGGGTTGAATTTATTGAATCTTTTCCTTATATTATCAAACACAAGAAAGTGAAAGATAATATAATTGCTGATGCTTTGTCTAGACGATATACTATGCTGTCCCAACTTGATTGTCGAATTTTTAGGCTTGAATCAATTAAAGAACAATATGTGATTGATCCTGATTTTAAAGATGTGTTGCTGAATTGTAAAGAGGGTCGTACATGGAACAAGTTTGTGATTAATGATGGCTTTGTATTTAGAGTTAACCATCTATGCATTCTAGTTGGTTCCGTTCGTTTGTTGTTGTTGCAGGAAGCGCATGGAGGAGGACTGATGGGCCATTTCGGTGCTAACAAGACGGTTGATATTTTGGTGACACACTTCTTTTAACCACAAATGAAGAGAGATGTTGAACGGTTTGTAGCACGCTGCACCACATGTCAAAAAGCTAAGTCTCGCTTGAATCTACATGGTTTGTATATGCCTCTTCATGTTCCTTCTATTCCTTGGACAGATATTTCGATGGACTTTGTTTTGGGATTGCCTAGAACTATGAGGGGGAGGGATAGTATTTTTGTTGTTGTGGATCGATTCTCTAAGATGGCACATTTTTCTACCATGTCATAAAAGTGATGATGCCATTTATATTGCTGACCTATTTTTCAAAGAGATTGTTCGCTTGCATGGTATGCCTTCTACTATTGTTTCAGATCGCGATGCTAAATTCTTGAGTCACTTTTGGCGTTCTCTATGGAATAAGTTGGGTACAAAACTGTTGTTTTCAACTTGTCACCCACAAACTGATGGACAAACAGAGGTCGTGAACCGTACTTTGGACACCATGTTGAGAGCTGTTTTGAATAAAAATTTGAAGATGTGGGAAGAATGTTTGCCTCATGTGAAGTTTGCTTACAATCGGGCAATACATTCTACCACCAAGGTAAGTCCTTTTCAGGTAGTGTATGGTTTTAACCCTCGCGCTCCAATTGATCTTTTGCCTTTACCTACCAATGAAAGAACACATAGTGATGCTACTGCACGTGCTGAATTTATTCATAAGTTGCATGCAACCACTAAAGGAAATATTGAAAAGATGAATGAAAAATATAGAATTGCTGGTAGTAAAGGTAGAAAAGAAGTTAAACTTGAACCGGGTACTTTAGTATGGTTACATTTGAGAAAAGATAGGTTTTCAGACCTGCGTAAGTCAAAATTAATGCCAAGAGCTGCTGGTCCATATAAAATTATTGAAAAATAAATGACAATGCATACAAACTTGAGTTGCCACCCGAGTTCGGGGTTAGTCCTTTCAACATTTCAGATTTGAAGTCATATTTGGGAGAAGAAGATGACCTTAAGTCGAGGACGACTCCAATTCAAGAGGGGAGGATGATGAGGACATCACTCCTTCGGATGAACACGATGATCCTCTGCTGGACATTCAAGGTCCAATCACAAGAGCTCGTGCGCGACAATTAAATTTAGAGGTGAGCTCGTTCCTAAGGAAGTTTTTATATAATTTTGAGAATAGATTGCTACCTAATGATTATATTGTACTTAGGAATCATGGAGAGGACCAAGGGATGCATAAGGGAGGGTTTGGAGGCGTGGAGGACCAGCAAGGACGCCCAAGTCAAGTTGGCGGCCCAAGCCAAGTCGACTTCGAGTCAGTTTCGGAGTCCATGACCAACAAGGAGTAAAACTGACGCCCAGGACACATCCGGACTCGGTTTTTGGTGATCCAACCATAGTTGGAAAGATAATTTCATAAGAAAACCAATGGTGTTGGTTTGATGTCCAAATTCCTTCTAAGTCATCGGGAATCGTAGAAACAATTCAGCGTCCAGAATATGTTCCGGTGCTGCGTCACTGTTTTGGTCTGTTGGGCCGTGTATCGTCGTTGAGCCCACATGGGGGGCGTGTCCATGGGTGGCCACGACCCTTAGACTTATAATACCAGCCGCCGCCGCGCTCGTTAGATTTTGGGTTTTGCTTAGATTATTCTGTCAAGAACAGTTTCGCCGTTACATCGGTTTTTGAGACCCCAACTCATGAGATTAATCATACATCTGCAATTTGGTTGCATTCTTCCTTGTTCTTGCTTGTGTTCTTCGATTCGCAGGCAAAGGACTTAGCCTTCTTGGCGAGGTCAACCGTGCAACGCCGGTTGATAAGCAGAGGAGACGTGGTGCTGCGATTGCGGAGTTTCGGATCGTGTTATTCGGAAGCTGGATCGACTTGTGTCTCGTTTCCACCAAATCGAGAGTTACCAGAACCTTTCGGAAGATCGGCAACCCTAGTTCACATCAATCACTTTGGTCACCGCCTTGGCGACTGTGAATCTCTTCCCCAATCTCCAGCCCAACGCCCCACTCATGGGTGACATATCTCGTGTTCACCATCTGGTCCGCGAAGCACGGCTGCACAAGCATGGGCACGCCTTCACAGACGCTCTCCAAGACCGAGTTCCATCCACAGTGCGTCTAGAACGCACCAATGGCGGCGTGCGCCAACACCTCTCTTTGTGGAGCCCAAGTGACAATCTTCCCCCTGTTCCTTACCTCCTCGCTGAATCCGTCCGGCAACGGCGGAACCTCCTCGCCGCCGCCGCCGCTGACCAAGCCCGGCCGGACAACCCACAGGAACGACACACCGCTGCCGGCCAACCCCCACGCCATTTCAAAACGCGCCGCGGTCGACGCAGGCCACGCTGCCGAGGCTCACGTACAGCACGGAGCGCGGCGGGTGCGCGTCCAGCCAGGCCAGGCAGCCGCGGTCAGGCACGCGCAGGCTCTGCTCCGCCGGTGCCTGCGGGGACAGCAAGTGCAGAGGCCCGACCGCGAACGCCGGGCGGGATAGCTCGCGCTGGACCTTGGCCAGCTCCGACGCCTCGATCCCCTCGAACGTGTTGATGACGACGCCAGATGCCGAGGCTCGGATGGCGTCGGCGACGCAGCCGATGAAGCTGCACAGCGCGTCCGTGTCGCTGCCGTCGACGCGGATCAGGTCTCGCGCTCGGAGCGGCTCGAGATCCGGCACCACCTCCTCCAGCTTCTTTTCTGCAACTAGCAAGCTAATCAGTAGTGAACATGTTGCAGGCGTTCCAAGATCGATCCGATGCACTGCGAGTTTGATTTGGTCATGCCTTTACTTGCCTTTGACGGGAACGAAACCGGCGTCGCGCAGGCGTGGGTACGCGAGCAAGCTGCGAACGTGGCGGCGCTGTCCGTCCGCAGCGCGAGCGCGGGGACGCCCAGCCGGTGCGCCGCGCGCAGCGCCGAGTAGCACTGCCCGTCGACCACGGCGCACGCGACGTCGTCCTGGTCCTGGCCACCACGCAGCAGCAACGACGCGAGGGCGTCACGGAAGGGCGCCTCGCAGGCGGCGTTCAGGGCCAGGAGCTGCGTGACGATGTCGGCGCCGGGGAAGGTGACCTCGTCGGGGAACGACTCGTGGATGGGGACGAAGGTGAGCTCGGCCGGGTGGCGCGTGGGGTCGGGGGCGTTGAAGACGGTGTGGAGGACCGTCACGGCGAGGCCCCGCTCATGGAAGAGCGCGGCGAGCTGGAGCATAGGACTGATGTGACCCTGGAACGGCAGCGGGAACAGCACGATTCTCCGGCGGCGTTGCTGCTCTTGTCCGGCCATCGGGGCTGCTGGCCTGTAGAGCGTGCAGCATGGTCACAGAAGTTCCCGGATCGATGGATCGTGGATCGTGGATCGCGGAACGTGGAACATATATGAAATATTAGTTTTAGGTGATTTTAACACTACAGGAACGAACTGTACCATGTTTCCGGAACTCAGAACGTGGCGTACCGCCTTCCATTTGACTGTTGTAATCAGAGGAGGTCAACCGATAGTAATGGAATTGTTTTTTTACAATGTGTGGCTCGATGCACAAAATGTGACGTCACCGATAAAAAACTCATCTGCTAGAACCACACACAGTACTGTGCTCTTGGCGGTAAATCAGGTATTGGCTCCTCCCGTATACAAAATTTGTACTCTCTGTATAAGTTAAATTTTTTTAAAAAAACTTAATTTATATAAAATAGCATTAAGTTCATTTTTGGCCCCTCAACTCTCATGCTCGTCTGACTTTAACCCCCAACTGCAAAACCGTTTGCATGTAGCACTCTACCTATCAAAATCGTCCGCTCTTGGCCCCTCGGACCACTTGGCCCGGTTTATGCTGACGTGTGCCTGGTTTTGACCATCCACGTTGGCATTGACCGCCATGGTGGCAGCGACCGGCATGTGGGATTCCGCGCGCGGGTGAGAAACGGCCCGACCCACGCTGCTCTCACTCTCCCTCTCTCACTTGCTCCGTCCAAACCCTAGGCGACGAACTGACCCCAGCGCCGTCGCATCCTCGCCACCGCCCGTCGGTAGCTCATCCTCGCCGCCACCCTTCGCATCGTCGCCGCCATTGTCACCGCGCGTGTCGGAGCACATCGTCGCCGCTAGTGCATCCTCGCCGGTGCATGGGCTTGAAGGATTGAATCCAAGACGACAAGGTGAGATTGAATCCATCTCCTGCGCCATGAGTAGTTCATGTTGGTTAGCAAATGGGGATATGATCTTTAGCCCTGAGCCTATATTGTGTGTTGTAGGAATGGATTCGTTGGAATTTCTTGCTGTCCGATTTCATTTTGGTGGGGAGTTTTTCAATGATGGGAAGAAGCTGCATTATTTGGGTGGGAATGAGATGATGTCTTTCATTGAGCGTGATAAAATGTCACTGCCTGAAGTGATTGGTCATCTTAAGGACCACTATAACGCAACAGAGCCAGTGCTTCTTCATTGGTTGTTTCCTGGCAAGGAATTAGGCAATGGGCTCAGAGTTTTGGTAGATGACAAGGCATGTATTGACATGACTGAGTGTGTTACTGATGGAGGGGTTGCTGATATTTTTGTTGAGCTCATTCAAGTCAATGCTGAAGGTATGGATGTTGGGGAGGAGGAGGAGGATGTGCAAGAGCAGTGTAGTGACTGGGAGAAAGATGTTGATGAGATGGAGCTTGATGAGGAGGAGGATGAGGAGGAGGAGGAGGAGGCTGAGCAGGATGATGTGGACAGAGCCATTGTTACTATTCAATTGAAAGCAACATCATCTCCAGAAATAGTCAAGGACTTAGAAAGATTTTCTAAGTATTCCAATTTGTTAGAGGGGAGGATACTGGAAAGAAGGTTGTTAAGACAAAGAGGGCACTTATGCAAGAAGAAGTGCCAGTTCATGAAGAGGCTCCTGTTCAGATTGAGGCCAGTTCAGATATGGATGCTAGTGACAAAGATTAATTGCTTGGTGATGAAGAGAGTAGTGAAGATGATGAAGAGGTAGTGCAGATTAGAGCTGAGCTAAATGAGTTGAAGAAGAAATTGAAAGCCACATGCATGTTGGTGGTTGATGAAGAAGAACATCATCAATGAATTCAACAAGTGGGCACCAAAAGTGGAGCATAGGATGTGTGCTAGGCATATGTATGCTAACTGGAGGAAGAAATTCACTAACAAGAAATACCAGAAAATGTTTTGGAGGTGTGCAAAGTCATCTTCAATGAACTTATTCAATTATAACTTGAACAAGCTCAAGGCAGAGACACCACAAGGGGTTGATGCAATTATGAGGACAGGTCCTGAGCACTGGAGCAGGGCATGGTTCAAGCATGGGTCATTCTGTGATTCTGTAGATAATAACATGTGTGAGTGCTTCAATCATTGGATTTTGAATTCTAGGTTCCTTCCTATCATCAGCATGCTAGAATCCATAAGGTGTCAAGTTATGGTTAGAATCCAAGAGAACAGGACCAAAGCAGAGAGGTGGATAGGGCCAATCTGTCCAAACACATTCAAGAAGTTAATGACATACATCACAGCTAGTGGATTTTGTCATACTATTAGCAATGGCAACAATGCCTTTGAAGTGACATATTGGGACCACTGATTCACTGTTAATTTGGAAAAGAGAACTTGCTCTTGTTGTTTTTGGCAGTTGTCAGGCTTGCCTTGTCCTCATACAATTTCTTGCATATACTATGCAAGTAGGCCTATAGAAGAATTCATTGCAAAATGCTACTTTGTGGAAGAGTACAACAAGACCTATGCTTACTGTATGCAACCTGTGGAAGGCAGGCCCTTCTGGCATGTTTCAGACAGAGAAAAACCACTGCCACCCAAATATGTAAGGATGCCAGGAAGACCAAAGGAGAGGAAAAGGCAGGATGGGGAGGCAAAGAAGCCACCTAGAGGTAAGCTCAGCAAAAAGGGACAATTATAAGGTGTAGAGTGTGCAAAGGCATAGGACACAACAAGAGTACTTGTAGCAGGAGGACAGGTTCAGGAAATGGTGGAGGCAATGGTGGTGCATCTCAGACCACTAGAGGCAATGGTGATGCATCTCAGTCTACTGGAGGCAATGCTGGTGCACATCAGTCAGGTAATGCAAGTGCTGGTGCATCACAGGTTGGTTCTGCATCTCAGTCTACTAGAAGAAGTAGTGCATCTCAGACAATGAACTTGGGGCAGTCCTCTCAGCTATCAGCTCAGTGCAAAGTAAGTTCCAAAAAAATGCACCATGTCCATTCATATTGTTTACCATGTATTGTTTACTGAGTACTACATGTTATTTCAGGTTGCTCCAAAACCTATATCATCATCATCAAAAGTGAAGACATCTCTGAAGCATGGAGCTCAAGCAAAACTCACCCTGGAGGCAAGTGCACCTGGTTTGGCTGGAAGGCATTGTAAGGAAAGCCTCCAAGTGTCAGGTCCATCAACCTCCAAGGTTACTGTATCTGCTAGAGGAGCAACCACCAAGAAGAGAAAGAGGCAAGGAGGACCAGGGAATGACAAGGAAGCCAGTACATCTACCTTTTGCTAAAAGGACTAGCTCCTTGAACATGATCTATGCATGTGTTTGTGTCAAATTTAAGGGATATTTGAAGTGTTGTAATAAACTGATGTACGGAAGTGGTGCCTGTGTGTGGATCTGTTGTTATGAACTTGATGTGAGTTCTAGGTGTGTGTGTGTGTGCAACTTAAACTACTGTCCAATTTGCTCCAATCTGTATTGAACTATCGGTGTGGTTGTTATCAATCTGTTGTTGTCAAATGTTGCTTCAATGCACTCACATTATCAGTTGCTTCAATGAAATGTTATCAAACTGCTTCATTTGTTGTTATGAAATGTTATCAATATGTATTGAAGTGCTATCCAATTTTGCTATTCTGTTGTCCAAAGAAACCACTCACACACATTACCACTGTTGTTATCAAATTCATAAAGAAACAGATACATAGTACACAGATACATTGCACAATTAACCAACACATAGCACAATTCAACAAACCACTGAATAATTCAACTAACCACTAAGATACAACCACTGAGTTCAACTAACACATTACAAATAAACTATTGAGTTCAACTAACACATCAACTAATACAACCAAACCACTGAATACAACCAGTGAGATCAACAGATACATCCAACACATAGATCTGAGTTCAACTACTGAGTTCAACTAAACCACAATGGTTTACATACTCCATGGCATCCAGTTAGCAAAAACTAAACCAACACACACAACTAGAGCAGTACATAAGTACTTCCTCTGCTTCTCTAGTGTCCCAATCCTCTCCTCTAATTCGACCCTAGATTCAACAGCAATCTGCAAGTCAGCTCGAGCAGTGTTGGCTTGTTCCCTAGCTTCAACAAACAAGGTGCGTCTGTCTTCAGTAAACTTGACAGCAGCTTGAAGCTCTGTCTGCAGTCTCTGATTGCCAATATTAGCAGCATCCAAGGCTCTTGCAGACTCTGTTCTTGTCTCTTCCAAATGTCGTTCAGCTTCTTTGGTTTGCCTCTTCCAGTACTTCACTACATCCTTCAAATCAAGCAAGAGTTGCTTCAGAAACCCACTTGTCGGTGGATCAACAAATCTGTAGAAGTCGTAACCCCCATCCTATGAATAAAACCAAAGCAAACAACTCAGATCAGAGATGCAGACAACCATTCGTGCATTATCAAACTACAAAGGAATCAAAACAAGCACACTTACACGAGCCCGTGCACACTTCAGATAGCACAATCCTGGGTTCAGGTCACTCCAAGAGATGAACTGAGTAGCTTTTGCACCGCACTTGCATAGAACTGGCGGGGTATACTCCAGTGGTGCTTCACGGTACGGGATTGGTGAGGTTCCATCGCAATGGAGACGCCAATAGTCTTGGCTGCCCTGACTGCGGCTGGATCCGCTTGAGTTCGCCATTGCCGCGCGCGGAGGAGGAGGAGGACGAGAGGAGGGGACAACAGAGGCGGAGGAAGCCACGACAATGGTGGAGGCGACGGCGGCGGGGAGGAGGGGACTATGGCTAGGGTTCGGCCGAGAGAACTCACCGAAGACTGCGTCGGCGGGGGAGAGGGGACTGCGGCAGTGGGGAGAGAGCGAAGGTGGCCGAGTCCTTTTGCCACCGTGGCGGTCAATGCCATAGTGGATGGTCAAAACCAGGCACACGTCAGCATAAACCGGGCCAAGCGGTCCGAGGGGCCAAGAGCGGACGGTTTTGATAGGTAGAGTGCTACATGCAAACGGTTTTGCAGTTGGGGGTTAAAATCAGACAAGCATGGTAGTTGAGGGACTAAAAGTGGACTTAATCCTATAAAATATTACCATTTGAATTTATTATAAAATATATCATTTATCTAATGATACTTATTATGCACCATAAGTATTAAAGATTTATTGTATATATTTGGTCAACATAAAAAAACGTTTAGTGTTTTGTACTAAAATAAGTTGGAAGTAGTTCAAGCGAAAAGAGCCCTTGGAGACATTTATTTTGGAGACGGATGGAGTAGCTACTAATACTGAGAAAACTGGAAGTAAAAAAAAAAGAAAACATGAGCTACAACAAAAGCCACTGCAAGTCTACAACATACTAAACCAGCAGTTAATTTATTCTGTCAAAACCATGGACAACCACATAACAACAACATACTAAACAAGTAGTTAATTTATTCAGCCATAACCTTGGACGACAAACGTAACAATTCTGTAATAATTAATACTAACTCAAAGAGAAAGTATGTGATCCACCAACTTATCGACGGCCTGCTGAGAAGACCCACTGCTCTCAAGGCACATCCTCACTTTCTCCTTCACGTCCTTTGCTCTTTCCCTGATCTCAACCCCCTCATCTTCTTCCATGAGCTTCTTGATGGCCTTCTCGACCTCCCCTCGCTCTAGCACACCCTCCAACAAAATCCCAATCCTCCATTTGTCGCACACATACCTTGCGGTTGGCAGTTGATCTCCAAAGATTGGCCTCGACAGCATAGGCACCCCTCATAGATGCTCTCCAACGTAGAGTTCCATCCGTTGTGAGTCCAGAAGCCCACTAGTACACAAAACATTTTTAGAGGCGGTGGAAGAGGCATTAGTACAGGCGGCCAAGCCCACCGTCTGTACTGGGGGTCAGTACTAATCGGCCCACAGTACAGGCGGCGGGCTGTGAGTCGCCTGTGAAAAATGAGTTTTCACAGGCGGCTCACTTTGTCAGCCGCATGTGAAAACTCATTTTTCACAGGCGGCTCACTTTGTGTGCCGCCTGTGTAATTATTATTTTTTTATTTCAAATTTTAATATTTGCCTCCACACTGTACTATATTTGTCACACACATATATATATATAAGATATGCAAACATGAACCATAAAATTGCATCATACATACAACACATATAAATATTACAGATGTGTCCACACGAAATCAAACATGAAGCATAAAATTACATATAATACACGTCATTTCAAGTTATGAGTTCAACCATTTGGTGTTTACATGTCATTTCGTTTCAAGTTTAGACCTGCTATGTCTGTCAGCGCTCTAAATCCTTCACTTGCTAAATCACCGGCTTCATCAAAATATGCTCCGATACTTGGAATTACTTCTCTCATAATAAAACCGCACAAGTCTGCTACTATATTTTCCATAGTTTTTGGAGTGAATGACACGTCCTTTCCTTTGCTTCTCGGCTGGAAACAAAGTTCAAAAGCATCATTGACACATGTCCAATATTAATATTTCCAACTTTAATGAGAAAACTTCATACATAGATATTTTTTACCATATTTTTGTCCCTGACGTATCGTCCCCGCTGCCTTATGAACTCACACACATAGTATCCACAGTAGACCGATCCAGGTGGTTACTTGTGGCACTATGTAATTAATGAGCAAAAGATTAAACTAAAATTGTCATGCCTTGTGTATTATTTATATGATGATATGTGTTCGGACAACTTACCGGATAATGGTGTTGTATCGTCAATGGCACACTAGGATCTGAGCGGGCGGCGTCAACCGGTCCTTTTTGCTTCTTATAAAACCGCCATGCCCTATATATATCAAATATAAAACACTATAGTTATTTAGAAACTCTAATTCATATAAGTACGGATGCGGTTGCATGTTGGCTCACTTTTCTAAATGAATCAGGAATGTTTGATACGACTGAGGAGGACAGTGTAAGGAGTCTAGGACAAGCACCTTCCCTTCGAATGGATAAATATAAAAAACAATCCAATGGTCACTGCATGAATAAACGAGTTAGCGACACATGTACTTAGGGTTAACACGATAATTTGAAGTACGTATACGAGGTCACGCTTACCTAAAGTTGTAGGGTGCCAATATAAAATCCCTGTACTTATATCTCAGCATTGCTCTACCGAGATAGAGGGCATATGCGTCCTCGTATTTTCGTTGCAATCCCTTTACAGCTTCTGCAACTTGTTCTGGTGTTTTGTCCTTCTCTATCCTTGCTCTATCTTCATTTGTAAGTACAAATTTGTGCATATTTTCTTGTAACCTGATTGGACTCAGGTAACCGACCATCGTGCCTGTAGTTAACGATTTCTGCTCGTGGTCTTGCAAACTGGTTACAACATCCACATATTAGAGTTTATCACATTCCAAATTAAATAATAACAATGTGTGTGCATCAGTGATACTTACAAGCACCAGATTGTAATGAGTTGGACGTCAAGTTTCCTATAGTTCAACAGCAGGTGCTTGTCCTCGAAGATAACAAATGCCTCGCTTTTATCCTTGCCAGTAGCAAACACATCTACTGGTATGTCAACACTAACTGCATGCAGGCCAGCATTCACTGCTCTCATGTACCAGTCATGAAACCTTTTTATCGTCCACGGACCATTTTCAAGCACCGTCCATTGCAGCATAGGCCTTCCGGGCACGTAGTTACTGGGGACATTGACATAATCATCAACCGTTGGCTTTCTTATATCCGAAAGGGTCAATGGTGTATTTGACGGTGGTTCGACATGAACATCGCCACTTGGGGCTTCCTTTGTTGGTGGCACGGCTTCAGTTGCTTGGCTGGCGGCTTCCTTGTTCTGTGGCGGTTCGAGCTCAACGACTCGTGCCATCTGCTGCTTTCCAATCCCTTTCAGAAATAGAACCGTGCCTGCTGCTTTCCCCTTTTTTCGCTCATAGGGAGAAACCAATTTTGGAATTGGAAATTTCTTTGCCTTCTTGGAGGCCGGTGCTTATGGGGGAGTTTGCTCTGCTTCCTTATGCTTTGGTGGTGGCGGGGGAGTTTGCTCTACCTCCTTCTCTTGTGTTGTGTCCTTCTTGGCTGGCGGAGTCTGCTGCTCAGGCATGTTCGTGGTCAGCCCCTCGAGCTCATCCAGCGAGAATGACATATCATGTATTGGGGATGACGACGGTGGCTCATAAATATACGGGGATGCTAGGGCATGCATTGGCGATGCTGGCTGTTGACTTGTTTCGACCTCTTGGGATGCTTGATGGACTTGTGGAGAGGGTGCCGTTGGTGGATCAATCAACCTTACGTACCGTCTCGGCCATTGTATGAAGTTCTTGATTGCTTGTCCAAGCTTCTCTATACCCTCAGAGGTCGGGATGTCGATGAAGTCGTCTTCATATGCACTCTCGACCGTCGACACTTCCACCCTGCAGTATGCATCTTGCATCTCGACACCATGGAACATACGTCCAGGGATGGCATTGCCTGTGGCCACCTGCTTTGTATGTTGATTCCTAAGGCCATATCCAATTAACAATGAGCAAGGCCAAGGTTTATCAATATCGTCAACTGAATAATGGTCCTTATTTGATGTTGACGCTATACTGCTTTGAAAGGGCACAGATTGTGTGGCCGTCTCCTGGCTACCCAAGGGTTGAGCTGGGACATGCTGCATATATGAAGGAACTTGTGATGACATCTGTTGAGCAGACACTGCTCCCGCCAACCGCTTCATCACTTCAGGATCAGGGTTTTTAACAAAGTCTTCCATCAAATCCCTAAATTTTTTGGCAGCCTGCTGCTCAAAATAATCCTTCAATTGCTCCTTATGTCGTTCTCTTTTCTTATACATGCCGTTCCACTCTTCACCAAACCCTTCTTTCCAGGTGGTTCTGGATGAGACGCCCCGTACACGACCTGGATGCTCGGGGTTACCTAGAGCAAGGGAAAGGTTGTCCCTCTCCCTCTGTGACTTGAAGGCACCTGTCTTTTCCAGGTTTGTTGCTTCCAAAACCTTCTCGGCAACTGGCTTGATCTCATCGGGACAGGAGATCTCATCGCTCTCAGTGTTTGCCTTCCGAGCACAAAGCCAATTCGCACTTCGTTCTGGCACTATATCTGTCAATGCCAACTTGCCCTCTCTCCTCTTTGCTTCGTCTTCTGCCCTCCATTTAGGAATCTTGGTCTTGTATCCACCAGTGCCGAGGTGGTGGTGGTACTTGTTCTTCTTCGCAAGTGCCAAGGCGGCTTGGCTCTTAGCCTTGGACTCGTCGGAGGTTTTTATGACACTGAAACGTGCCCACTGTTCTGCTGTGATAGGGTACCGCTTCGTTGGGTCCCGCCCCTTCTGCAACCACTTTTTATTCATATCGTACCTATAGCCCCGGAACGATATTGCTAACTGCTTCATGACATGAACCTTGACCAAACCTTCTGTTCCCTCCGGTAAAATAAACTTAGTGCACAATCGAGTCCAACAATTCGTCCTCTTCACTTCAGGCACCATACTCCAATCACTCCAGGTGATATCAAATTCTTCCTTTACTAACCATCCAATGGCGGCCCTAAATTTGGGTAGCGCCTCTAGAGGTGCTAAGGGCTCTCCGCTCGGGCTAATCTCTGTAATCTTATAAACTTCTTCTGGAAATCTATTCCTTCCTCTATCTCCTCGTGCTCGATCACTCTTTTTCTGTGTACTTCTTCGCTCGGAGGAGGTCCCGGTCGTTTGAGGCGCTGTGTCCTTATGAACATCTTGTGACTCTACCTCCATTTCGGCAACAACTTGAGAGAACACCTCCTATCAATTCAATTGTTAGGTACATACATACACATGCATGATTCTCTCGTATAGACAATCTACGAGCATATATACCTCATCATCATTTGGCTCAGCTTCAGGCTCGTAATTAGGGTCACGTTCCAACTCAAGACGGGCCTTCTTAGCTCTAGGAGATTCACGTGGTGATACGCTCGGGCTCCTATAAGGTTCGGATCCCGAGGAGTCAGATCCAGGTGTACCTACCTGGGCATCGGCCTGCTCAGCGTTTGATGGAGTACTCATCTGCATGAAATATAAGTAAACTAACTAAGTAAGCTAACTCTAATTACTAAGTAAACTAACTAAGTAAACTAACTCTAATTATGCATGAAATATAAGTATCAACATGAAATATAGGTATTAACATGGAAAAAACACTAACTTAATATAAGTATAAACACTAAATTAACTAAGTAAACTAACTAAGTAAACTAACTCTAATTACTAAGTAAACTAACTAACTAAGTAAACTAACTAACTAGATTAACTAAGTAAACTAACTCTAATTATGCATGAAATATAAGTATCAACATGAAATATAGGTATTAACATGAAAAAAACACTAACTTAATATAAGTATAAACACTAAATTAACTAAGTAAACTAACTCTAATTATGCATGAAATATAAGTATCAACATGAAATATAGGTATTAACATGGAAAAAACACTAACTTAATATAAGTATAAACACTAAATTAACTAAGTAAACTAACTCTAATTACTAAGTAAACTAACTAACTAGATTAACTAAGTAAACTAACTCTAATTACTAAGTAAACTAACTAAGTAAACTAACTAACTAGATTAACTAACTAATAAAAGTAAATTAACTAACTTATAAAACTAACTAAAAAAACTAATAAAACTAAAATAACTAACTAACACTAACTAAAAAAACTAAATAAAACTAACTAATAAAACTAAAATAACTAACTAATAACACTAACTAACTAAATTAACTAACTAATAAAACTAAATAAAACTAACTAATAAACTAACTAAATAAACTAAATAAAACTAACTAATAAAAGTAAATAAAACTAACTAAAAAACTAAATTAAACTAACTAAAAAAACTAAATAAAACTAACTAATAAAAGTAACTAAATAAACTAACTAAAAAAACTAATTAAAACTAACTAAAAAACTAAATTAAACTAAATAAAACTAACTAATAAAACTAACTAAATAAACTAACTAAAAAAACTAAATAAAACTAACTAAAAAAAGGAAATTAAACTAACTAAAAAAAAAGGAAGTCGGCATGCCAGGCCCAGCAGGCCCAGCAGGCGCTCGGGTGCGCGCGCGGCGGCGCACATGGCGGCGGCCGCCGCACTAATCGGAGCCGTGCTCGGCGGTGGCGGGGGCGGAGTTCGGACCTCGCGGCGCTCGCGCAGCTACTGGTGGAGCAGTGGCGGCGGTAGTGGCGGCGGCGCATAGGGCGACGATGGAGCAGCCGGCGGTGGTGGAATAGCAGCGGCGGTGGTGGAACAGCGGCGGCGGAATTGGCGGCGGCGCGTAGGCGGCGGACGGTGGAGCAGCGTCGGCGGTGGAGCAGCGGCGGATTTCGGCAGCCTCACGGCGTCCAAATTCAGAACTCGCGCCTCCGGTGACTTAGAAAATTTCGGAGCCGCGCGCGGGATTTTATTATGGAACACATTAGTACAGGTGGGTCATATTGACCACCGCCTGTGAAAACATTTTTACAGTCGGTGGTCAATGAGAGCCGCCTGTACTAATGTATTAGTACAGGCGGCTCTCATTGACAGCCGCCTGTACTAATGTTTTTTCCATTTTCAGTTAGTTTATTTAGTAATTAGTTAAATTAGTTAGTTAATTTAGTTAGTTTAGTAATTAGTTAATTTAGTTAGTAATTAGTTTATTCCCTTTATTTAGTTTAGTTAGTAATTAATGGTATGTTTATTAGGGTTAGTTATTATTTCATGTACTTAATTAAGGTTTGTGGATTAATTTAGTTAGTGTTTATTAGTTAGTTTAGTTAGTTATTAGGGTTAGTTATTATTTCATGTACTTAATTAAAGGCTTGTTTATTTAGTAATTAGTTAATTTAGTTAGTTTATTTAGTAATTAGTTAATTTAGTTAGTTTATTTAGTAATTAGTTAATTTAGTTAGTGTTTACTAATAATAGGTTTGTTAGTTAACTTAGTAAGTAATTAAAGGTCATTTATTCACTTTATTTAGTTTAGTTAGTAATTAAAGGCTTGTTTAATAGGATTAGTTATTATTTCATGTACCTAGGGTTCGTGAATTAATTAAGTTTTTAATTAAAGGTTTGTTAATTAGGGTTAGTTAATATTTCATGTACCTAGGGTTAGTAATTAAAATACAATCCAAAGGTATACAAGAAGGAGAAAGAGGTTTTAATTAAGATCTGTTTAATTAAGTTAGAAAATAATATCATAGTCCAAAGGTATACTACAAAGGGAAATGTAAACATCTGCTTAATAAGAAAGAGTAGCATTAGGTACAACTGATAAGTGATACATTAATTAGTTACATGATAAACAATCTAGCGTGCTACAGTCCTTCCTTGTCCATCATGGCGCACCCAGGGCAGAGAGGTTTGCGGGATACTTTTCTCCACATTTTTTATCTTTTCTTCAAAGTTTGTAAAAAGAGACATCTCGCTGAACTGATTAACATCCTCTAAATCCATTACACCATCAACTCCTACAATTTGTTGCTTTCCAGAGATTGCTACGTGTTTTGGCTTTTGGGTACTTTTCTTTTCATTCGTAGATAGAATTTGTTCCACATAGAACACCTGTGCGGCACGGTTAGCAAGGATCCACGGATCATCTTTGTAACCTACTTTACTTAGATCAAGAACTCTTTGGCCATAGTTATCCACAGTGACATGTTTATCTTGAACCCATCGACATCGGAATACTGGAATCTGCAGGCGTGGACCATATTCAACCTCCCATATGTCATCAATGAATCCAAAGTATGTAGTTTCTTCACCAGTTGTATCATCTACAGCCTCACATCGAATGCCACTATTCTGGGCCATGCGCTTGGTGTCCCTAAAACTGGTGGAAAATGTGAAGCCACTAATGTCATAGCTCTGCCATGATATGACCTGGCTTGATGGTCCAGATGCTAAAATCTTGATGGTTTTTGATTCATCTATCATGTCCAAATTCTTTAGCCATGCGGTGAACCGACGCTTGTGTTCCTTGTGTACCCAATCATTTGTGCATCCTGGATTCTCCTCACGAAACTCTTTCATGTGCTGCTTGGTGAATGGGTCCATTATTATGAGTTGTTGTAGTATGCTGTAATGTACCTCTAGGACTATGTTGTAATCTGGCGGGATGAATGATTTTCGTCCCATCCTCCCTCGTCCACCAAGCCTTCCCTCATGTCGCAATGGAGGCAAACCAATTGGTATCTGGTCTTTTAGGAGATTATTACATAATGGTCCTCCAGACTCAATGGCCTCTTCTGTAGTGTATGCCTCTATCATGGAACCCTCCGGATGAGCACGATTTGCCATATAGCCATTCAATATTGACATGAAACGCTCATACGTCCACATTTCATGGAAATACATGGGGCCTAATGCCTCAATTTGAGCCACCAAATGAACAATAAGTTGTACCATGATATCAAAGAACGATGGGGGAAAGCACATCTCCAACTGGCTCAATGTCTCTGCAGCAAATTTCTGTAGGGACTCTAACTCATCACGGATAATTACCTTCTCAGATATCTTATTGAAGAAGTAGCACAACCGTGTGATTCCCATCTTTAAAAACACTGGATTTATAGCCCTGATGGCAATAGGAAGAAAAGTGGTCAGCATTACATGACAATCATGTGAGTTATAGTTGGTGAGTGTAAGGTCTTTCATCGAAACAAGAATCCTTATGTTGGAGCAGAAACCAGATGAAACTTTTAAATTCTTCAACCACACACACATTGCATGTTTCTCATCTCTGTTCAGGTTATAGCTTGCTGCCGGTAGATGGTACTTCCCATTCTCTAGGAGTACAGGGTGAAGTTCTTTTCTGATCTTTAAATGTTGCATGTCCAAACGTGAATTGAGACCTTCCTTTGTCTTGCTCTTTATGTCTAGCAAAGTTCCAACTACGCTGTCAAACACGTTCTTCTGAACATGCATACCATCGATCGCATGTCGTACGTCTAAGTCTTTCCAGTACGATAAGTACTTAAAGAAAATAGACTTCTTCTTAAATGTGTCCCCTCATTTGCCTTCACAACCTTTCTTGGTTTCCCATCTTTGGTCTTTTTTTCAAACACAAACTTGACATTCTCAACTATCTTATACACTCTGTGCCCTTTACTATAACCTGATGGAGCAGTAGATTTTGATTCATCCATATTGTCAAAGTACTTATTCATCTTTTGTAAGCGGTACTTATGGCCTGCCGGTAGCCACCTCCTATGCCTCATGTACACTATCTTGTTAGATGAAGGAAGAGACACGTGCCATGTTCCATCTATGCACTCTACACAACCAACCTTTCCATTGAACTGGCCTGATAATGAGAAGAGAGCAGGATAATCATTAATTGTGACAATAATAATTGCTCTCAATGTGAATGTCTCTTTGCGGAACGCATCGATCATTTTGACACCCACTTCCCATAGTATTTGCATCTCTTGCATTAAGGGCTCTAGAAATACATCCATATCAACTCCAGGTTGTGTAGGTCCAGAAATAAGAATGGTTAGCAAAAGATATTTTCTTTTTTGACACAACCATGAAGGAAGCTTGTATATTGTCATGATCACTGGCCATGTGCTGTGCGTGCTGCTCCTCTCGGCAAATGGATTCATTCCATCAGTACTCAGAGCAAACCTTACATTTCGTGGGTCCTCAGCAAAGTCTGGATATTTCTTATCGAATTCTTGCCATTGCTTTGCATCGGCTGGATGTCGTAACTTTCCATCATCCTTCCTTTCATCAGAAGCATGCCAGGTCATAAGTTTCGCATCATCAGGGTTTGCAAACAAACACCTCAAATGATCAACCACAGGGAGATACCATATCACCACTGCAGGAATTCTTCTCAACGCATAATAGTCCACTTCGATATTGCTAGTGGGCTTTGAACGTTTGTCTTGTTGACTCTTTGTTTGCGTCTTCTTTCGCTTCCTCCCTGAAGAAACAGAGGCTGCATTCTCTTCCTCTTGATAATCTTTATTCGTCTTGTACCTACTAGCACCGCAGTTTGGACAACTGTCTAAGTCTTTATACTGATCACCCCGATATAGGATACAATGATTTCTACATGCGTGGATCTTCTCAACACCCATCGTAAGTGGACTGACTAGCTTCTTTGCATAGTACGTGTTAGCAGGCACTCTGTTCTCCTTAGGAAGAAGATCTCCAAGTACACGCAATAAATCATTGAAACTAGCATCGGACCAACCATATCTAGCCTTAATCGTCAAAAACTGAAGAACAGCCCGTAGTGTCGACCACTCTTTGGTGCAACCTTTCGACTCGTCGTACAAAGGCTCTTCTGCTGCCTTCTTTAAGGCTTCCATTCGCTTCATGAAGAATATTGATGGATCCGCACAACGGTTCATTATTGCCTCTAAGAAATCTGCATCTTCAATGGCATCAGTGTTAACATGCTGAGTTTCATTAACATCGGACGTAGAATTATGAGTTTGATTGACATCTGGCATAACATGATGGGTTTCATTGATATCTGGCATAGCATCACATTCATTGAGATATGACATTGGACCCTCCACATTGATGTTACTTGCAGTGTTGTCAGTTGTCCGCATATAAGGTGTAGAACTACCCTCACCATGTTTTGTCCAAATCAAGTAGTCCTCCACAAATCCTCTGCAAACCAGATGAGAAGTGATTGCTTCCACATTGTCAAATACCACAATATTTTTACAGTCTGCGCATGGACAACATATGTGCTTCGCCTTTGTTCTCTGAGCATGTATCTTCGCGGCATCAATAAATTTCTGGACCTCCACTACATAAGATGGGTCTAATCTTGATAAGTTGTACATCCATAATGACCTCTCCATATTTATCTGTAATTAGTTAGGAAAATATTGTATGTCACTCTAAAAACAAAACGAAAATAATCCCTCATAACTAAGATTCTATCCTCCATCAATTAAATAGATATGAAAACCTACCTCTTACAAAATTTACAAAATAAAAAATTTAAATAATTATTTAAACTCATTTTTATAATTATAAGAATTAATTAAACGGAGATGGCATCTTGATTAACAAACCCTAAGTGTAAGCAAAAATAACAAACCCTAATTAACAAACCCTAAGTACATGAAAGACTAACTAACCCTAATTAATAAGCCATTAATTACTAACTAAATTAATTAACTAACTCTAAGTACATGAAATATCTAACCCTAAATAATAAACCATCAATTACTAACAAAAGTTATTGAAAAACCTAAGCTACATGAAATAATAACTAACCCTATTTAACAAACCCTAAGTATAGACAATAATAACTAACCCTAATTAATAAAACATTAACTACTAAATTAATTCATAAACCCTAAGTATTCTATTACATAGATCTACTCACAAGAATTCTAAAAAGTATTTATTTTCTATAATCCGAGCAAGATACAATTTACTATGAATTTAAAAAAAATAGCTAAAACTCTCTCTCTTGCCCTAGCTATGAACCATAACCCTAGATTTAGAGCACCTCCAATACAAGAATTGAACCAAAGAATCACTAAAAAAATGGCAGCAACGACACTAACTAACCTTTTGGAAGTTTATCACCAAAGAAATGAAGTTCAAAACATCCCCCCCTTGGAATCGCCACCTCTGTGTCGGCCACTGTGCATACACGGGAGTAACTGTTCTTGTCTGAAGGTGGAAGAAGGGAATTTATTACAGAATTAACACAGGCGGTTAGTAAGGAGGACCGCCTGTGTAAATACCCCTATATTTACACAAGCGGTTGATAATGTCAGCCGCCTGTGTAAATAACATTTACACAGATTTACACAGGCGGTTGACATTATCAACCGCCTGTGTAAATATAGGTATTTACACAGGCGGTAGAGATAGGAGAGCCGCCTGTGTAAATTGTTTTACACAGGCGGTTCTTTTGCTGGGTCCACCCTATTTTTTGTACTGGCGTCATGAAGTTGTGAACCGTCTATGAAAAAAATACAACGTGGCAGCAAAAATGTTTTCTGTAGTAGTGGCCTCCCACTGCAGGGTGAGCTAGCACCTCCTGCTGCGGCGCCCACTCGATCACCTTGCCTCTACCCTCCACGGCCGACATGAACCCATCCGGGAGCTCCTGTTTGTCCACACCAAGAACAAGGCCACGCCGAACCACCCATAGAAATGGCTTGCCGCTGTTCGCTAGGCCCCATGCGATCTCCATGAACTCATCCTGAGTCACATGAACAGCACTACCAAAGCTCACGTATAGCACGGAGCCAGGGTCCTGCGTGTCCAGCCACTCGATGCAACTGCGGTCCTGGTTGAGTAGACTAGTCTCGGCGGCGGCGACGGCGCCGTCGTTGGAGGAGGTGGTGATGAGCTTGTGAAGCGGACCGACGGCGAAGCAGGGCGGAATACCTTTATGGGCAAGTCCGTCCCGGATCATGTCAAACTCGTGGGGCTCAAGAGCCTCAAATGTGTTGAGGATTGCACCGGAGGAGTTTGTTGTGGTCTCGGTGGCACGACTCAAGATCTTGTGCACGATTTCTTTGTTGGGGAGCTTGCTTGGGTCAAACAGGTCCCTCACTTGTAGTGGTGGCAACTCCTTGACCGGCATGTGTAGGTTGGACTCTGACATGAATCAAAATGTAATTAATGTGGCCTTAGCTTATTGGTATTGGATTTGTGAGTGTCATAGGCATAGCTTGCGACGACACTGAACCTTGTCGTAATAGTAGAAATAGTCTCTATGAAGAATTCAAGATTTATTCATGGCAAATTTGTTCCTAGCTAATTTAACACACTGCATAGATATTTCTATAAACAGTGGCAACAAGATCACATCTTTGATCGATACTAACATCTGCAGAGATGTCTTGTTGCGAAACGAACCTGTGGCTGGAAGATAGCCCTTGTCGTGGAGCATGTCGTAGGCATAGGCATATATAGCTTGTCTTGTTGCCATAGGCATAGCTTAGCTTATTGGATTTGTGAGTGTCATTGGCATATATAGCTTGAGACACTGAACCTTGTCGTAAAAGTAGAAATAGTCTCTCCATCAAGAATTCAAGATTTATTCATGGCAAATTCGTTCCTAATATAAGAAGAAACTGCATAGATGTTTCTATATAGTGGCAACAAGATCTTCTTTCTGATAAGATTGTTGTATACTAACATATGCAGATAGATGTCTTGTTACGAAACGAACCTGTGGCTGGAAGATAGCCCTTGTCGTGGAGCATGTCGTAGGTGTCGGTCCTGAACAGACGGAAGCAGGCGGCGCTGCCGGTCTGCAGCACCAGCGTGGGCAGCCCAAGGCCAGCCGCGGCGTTCTGCACGGCGGAGAGGGTGGAGTCGAAGACGAGGCACGCCAGCCGGGGGCCCTCCTCCTCCGCCTCCGCGAGGAGCGACGCGAGAGCGTCCCGGACGCGCCCCGAGGCTTCCATGGCGGCGTTCAGGGAGAGGATCTTGGCTATGCCATTCGTCGTCGCGGCCACGGCCTCCTGGATGCCGGCGTCCGGCACGGCGACGAAGGTGAGCCCGGCCGGGTGGCGCGTGGGGTCCGGCGCGTTGAACGCCGTGTGGAGGACGGTGACGGCCAGCCCACGCGCGTGGAGCGCGCCGGCGAGGTGCAGCATCGGGCTGAGGTGGCCCTGGAACGGCAGCGGGAACAGCACCACGCGAGCGCTGCGGCGGGCTGGACCGTCCCCTCCTCCCCCGGCCATCGTTAGACCTGCCGGCAGGCTCTGACGTTCTTTAATTGCTGGGACGCTGGATATCGCGCTTCTCCAGTCTCCAGCCTTCAGCTTCAAGTGCAGCTGTATGTGGCTATGTAAACACAGCGGGAAGCAAATCTATCTCTCTAATTCTCCATGATGGTCAAGTATTTATCTGCCTGTTGCTTGGAGGAAACTTCGTGATTAATAAAAGCATGGGTGGATGACGAGCGCGCTCTCATCACAGCGTCCACAGGGATATGCTATTAAATAGATGGTCTGGTCAAAAGGATACGCCCACTTGCCATCAGACAGGTTGAAATGGGCAACGGTTGACGGATCTTCGAAAAAGATCGTTGGATTTTTTATATGTATTTTTTTTCAAAACCTAATTAAATAAACATACGTTCACATACACAAGCACACACTCACCTCTATGAACGCACACATTTATATCGAACATCTAAAGAACTAATTAAGTTGGACCGACAAATCTTTTAATTGATGAAGTCACCATATGTGGCTTGTATATGACTAGTATATTTACCCGTGCTAACACTACGGGTTATATTAAATCCAAAGTTAATTCTATCAAATTTGAAGTACTTCATTAAAATATAGTTAAAAATATAATTTTGTGGCTCAAAATAAAATTAGAGCAATGTCAGCTCAAAAGGCATAAATATACTTTTGTCAAAAAATTAAGAATTCAATCTCATTTTAGAAAAAAAAATGTGACAAAATTGCTGAAATATTTATCCTCCCTCTCACTCAACTGTACCTAGGCACCCGCCCCCGCTCATGAGCGACCATAGTGGCCGTCCACCACAAATAAACTTTCAGGTAAAAGAAATTATCGTTAAATCCTTTTTCTGTTAAGTTGTTTTTATATAATTAATAAAATTGGGCTTCAGATCTCTTTAAAGAAAGGACATCAGTCTAAAATTATTAAAAAAATTGATGGACTCATTGAGTCTAACATTAGTCTCATCAGATGTCTGAATGCTACGTATCATCCTACTCGTTTTAAATTATAACATAAAATCACTTGTTTTATTCAAAAAATTAAGCAAACATAATTAAATTTAAATCATTTAACACAAGAAGTGATACTTTACACAAAAAATTGAATAGACAAGTGATCATATTTGGATTAAAAAAATCAAACAAAATATAATTTGGAACATAGGAGTACTATATAATCAAACAAAATCAAAGAAAAAATATAGACTGCATTGGTGGTCTGATCATGCTCTATTATGTGTTTGACTACATGGTGAATCCATGGATCAAGAATGAATGCAGTGGCGTGGCGTGGCGTGACAAAGTGAGGCGGTTACCTTGGTGGCGAGCCGTCGTCGACGGCCCACCTGTCGCGGCGGACGTGCACCTCAGCGGCGACCACCTTGCGCAAAATGGCGAGGGCGAGGCCCACGGCATAGTCCACCGAGTCCACGGAGAAGGCCACGCCAGCAGGCGTCGAGGTCGACGTGGTCCAACCTGACGAAGGTCGTGGACACGAGCTCCAGCGCCGGGAGCCGATCAACGAGATCGGCGGTCACTGGACTGAGCCCCGGCACGAACAGGACCCGTGCCTCGGCCACCGTGTCTTTGTCGGCGTCCGCCGCCAGCACGAAGCAGAACTGGCCCTTCATCACCGGGGTTAAGCCAGACTCCGGCGTCTGTGACACGAGCACCAACGGCTTGGCGTCCTGCCCGGCAACCACTAGCATCACCATCCTTGGATCTGTAAAATCTATAGACAAGATGCACCGCCAACCGCTCGTTTCCATGCCCCGCACTGAAGTACTACTACTGAACACCGGGATTCTCACGATGGGCGCGACAGGCGATGACATCCGCCGCAACGGGCGCGATGAAGCCAAGGCTCCTCCTGTGCGACACGGACGCCACGTTCAACGCCGCGCTGCGGGCGCACTTCCGCGTCCACGACTACTACGCCTCGGGCGCTTCCCACTCCTGACCTTCCTCGCTGCTGCCGCGACGAAGGAACCGGACCCCCTGCGTGCCGCGCTCGTGGTGGCCGGAGGCGCCATCCTCGTCAACGCCGCGTTCCTGGACGGCGTCCCTTCCCTCGGCTGCGTCGTCACCACGGGCGCCGGAGTGGACCACATCGACCTCGCCCTGTGCGCGCGCCGCGGCGTCGTCGTCGCTGGCGCGGATGGACGTGATTTGAATTTTGAATTCGTTCCCTGATTATAGGCGTATAGTTACGTGCGGATGGACTTGTTTCCTATAATCGTGTTCCCTGATTAACCACGTGAGAGCGCGTGAGGGGAGTGGGAAGTCTGTGCATGGGTGAGAAGCCTGGTTGTGGGGTCAGAGGTGAGATCCAAGCTTCCCACTCTTTTAGAAGATTTCAATTATAGTAAAGATGTACCTCCTCATAAATCCATGTGCGAACCTCAGTTCAGGCTCTTGACCAATCTAAATATTACTCCACAGACAAAGGTTGCAAATTGTGTTAAGTTAAACACAGAGGACGAATGAGGAAAGACTGATGAATCAGATCATTATCTCTTGCTACACACAGCCGTCATGGCTCAACTAAACAATTCACTTAAAAAGCATTTGAGGGTCTATATTATGTACTCATAAGCCATCTTGGTTTAATTACTTAGAACAAGTAAAGCACAAAGCCACAAACTATGCCATCAACATCTTCTTTTCTATGTTAAGATACTCTTAAGGGATGCCTACAAGGATTCCACCATGTTGATATGGTTACAATATGATAAACCAAATACATTCTTTTAATATTTAGTGATGCAAATCTTTTGTTGTTCATCACCACAAATTATTGGCCACTAATTTAAAGGATTTTGTGTTACTATTGTTCTTATAGCAGGTTCTTAACTTTAGTCTTTGATATTTTTCTATGGTACTATGTTTTGCAATTTTTAGTATCAAATATAGTACCTATATGAGAGATAGATAGAGTGGTCGGTTGGGTGGGGGGGGGGGGGGAGGGGGGGAGGGTACCTGCCAACTGGTCAGAGGCGAGTGACCCTCCAACCATGACATGTAGCATAACGTGATTAGCGTTTGTTGGACATTGAAATGTTGGGCTATGCTACCTGCTTTATAACAGTCTGGACCATTCCTGGGCTTCTTTATTGCTCAGGGAGGTTGACCATTGTTTTGTACGAAAATATAAAAGGTTTTAGTTTACAAAGCAAATACACAAATTAAATTCACATTGTGTTTCTTGCAATAAATCCTCCAAAACTAGTTTTTGCTTGGGTTTATTTAGATAATATATAGTAAAAGAACATTTTTTTTATTGAGCACAGATAATGTTCTATATTTTGGAAAAAAAATCAGTCCTCACAAGAAAAATATTCTAGGTTGTTGAGACCGATATTGTAGATTTAGGAGAATAAAATTCTAGGTTCAAGTGAATAATGTTCGATAATACACGTGTCCAATAGTAGAAAAACTAGAACATCTCATGGATATTATTGGAGGAATTGAAATATATTGTACAACATCTTTTGGATACTACACGAACAATTTGCAATACAACATATAACATCGTTCTATGTAAATAAAATACATTATGGAACATCTCATGAATATTATATGTAAACAATTTGGAATATACCATAAAACATCTCATGGGTACCATATAAATAATCAAAGATACAATATGAAATATGCCATGAATACTATAGAACAACCCGAACTATTCCAAGTAGCATCTCATGGATAGTGTGTGAACATGTAAAATATACTCCCTCCGTCCTCGAATAAATCAATTTCTAGAATATGTGCTAGTCCTTTTTTAATTTTGACTAACTTTATAGAAAAAAAAAATCTATGATATAAATTGAGTATCATGTGAAAATATATTCTATGGTAAATCTAATGATACCAATTTGATACTATAAATCTCAATGTCTTTTCTAGAAATTTAGTCAAAGTTCAAAAAATTTGACTTAAGATAACATTATGAATCTATTTATTCATGGACAAGGGAGTATCATGGACCATCCTATGCATACTATCAAGGGTATTATAAAACATTGAAAAATACATTTTGTATGGAAATAAAACAATAAACAAAAAATAATTAAAAATCAAGATAATAGATTTATTTACAAAAATCATGTCATAATAGAGGAAACATGAAAAGGGAAATAAAAAATGTAATCACAGAGCTATCAAACTATCCTATGAACGATAGAAAAACATGGTGGAATATCCCATGGATATTACATGAACAACAAAAACATATATCATGGAACATTTAACAAATATTACAAGAACACTAAAAAATATGCATGGAATAAAAATAAAAATAAATAATTAAAATAGAAATAAATAAGAAAAGATGGAAAAAATAAAAACTAAAAAAGGTAAAACCCAAATAATATAGAAATATGAAAAATAAAAGGGACAAGAGAAAAGGAAATAGATAAAAGAACAGAAAAATAAAAAAAAGATTTGTTGGGCCTAAAACTTACACTTTAGATGGGCCTTCCTGGCTGCTATGGTTGGAGGCTTGTTTCGTAGACAAAATTGGCCAATTCTATAAGATCAGACAGAATTCAAAATGGCAACGGGTACGTACCCGATGGATACTAGCCACCCATACCTGCACCCGCCAGGTCAAAATCTATTCCATCGAGTTACCCGCGAAAGCAGACGGGTAAGGAATTCATTCCATACCTGTACTCAACGAGTAATTCTTACCCGACGGGTATTCCATACCCGATAATACACTCGAGTTCACGTACAAATTATAACAACATCCAACAAGTTAAATATAACAACTTCCAGCAAATTAAGCTGTTGTGAACGGATAGAGGAAGGGGAGTGGAGTGACCGAGTGAGTGTATGACTAGGTTTGAGGATGAATCGACAATATATATACTAGGAGTGTTTGAGCCAAATTTCATGGGCTATATGGGCTACAATCACTTAGAATGGTTACTCAATTTTGCGGGTATTTCTTACCCACGGGTATGCGGGTATGGGTACTGCTATTCCACACCCGTACCCACCATACCCGATGGGTAAATGATTTCATCCAATAACGTACCCGTGGGTAGAAAACTCATTCCGCACCCGCCTTCTTAGCGTGTAAAACACGTCGGGTTCTCGGGTTGCGGGTACCCGTTGCCATCTTGAGACAGAATTATCTATATCCGTAATATTAGAGAAATGATGGGTTTTCCCATCCTTTTTTTACTTTCTATATTAAACTGCTCTCGTGTTCTCTTTGTCTCAATGTGATCGGGACTCGATCATGATCTGTGGTTAGAACAATTCGTGTCTAACAATGGTACCAAATATGATGGACAGGATTTGAGTTTTATTGCAATGTTAACGTACGAGCATGTTTGGTAATTATTGAAAAATATCAGCTAGGAATTGAGAGAAAGAGAACGCTACAATTGACAGGAATTGTCCATAAGAATATCAGCTATCAGGTATTAAGCTGCAATTGTAAACCCGCAGAACATACACATGCATACAAGAGAAGGTTCAGAGAGACATTATGTAGTTAACCAACTTGTCAATGGCGATCTGAGAAGACCCTGCAGAACTCTCCAAGCATCCTTCTACTTTTCCCCGAAGCTCCTGTGCTCTTCTCCTCATCTCATCTCCCTCCCGCTCACTCATCAGCTTCCTAATCGCATCCTTGATCTTCCCTCTCTCCAGCTCCCCTTCGAGCTCGAACCCAACACCCCAAACATCCTGCACATACCTCGTGTTCATCATCTGGTCCACGGCGTCCGGCGTGCAGATCATCGGCACCCCCTCGCTGATCGCTAGCAGCGTCGAGTTCCAGCCGCAGTGGCTCCAGAACCCACCCACCGCGCGGTGAGCCAGCACCTCCTCCTGCGGAGCCCACCGGACCACCACGCCTCTGCCGGCCTTGACCGCGTCCTCGACGCCATCCGGCAGCCACCGCCGCCGCACGCTCTCGTCGTCGTCGTCGTCAGAGCCGCCAAGTACCTGGTTGGGTCAGACGACCCAGAGGAACGGGTGGCCGCTCTCTGCCAGCCCCGAGGCCACCTCCAAGAACTCGTCCGAGTCCATGGCCGCCAAGCTCCCGAAGCTCACGTACAACACGGACCGAGAGCGCTGGGTTTCCAGCCACTCGATGCAGCTGCGGTCCTGGGCGAGCAGGCTGCTCCCGGCGCCGTTCCTGGAGGAGGAGGAGAGCGAGAGCTTGTGGAGAGGGCCGGCGGCGAGCACCACTGGCAGGTCGTCGGCGAGCTCGTCGCGGAGCCTCCCGATCTCGGCTTCCTCCAGAGCCTCGAACGTGTTGATGACGAGGCCAGAGCAACCTCTCACTGTTTCGCTGGCCCGGGCGAGGACTCTGCGGACCAGCTCGTGGTCGCTGTGCTTGGAGTAGAAGAGGTCCTTCACTCGGAGAGGCGGCAGCTCCGGCACCGGCGTGCACAGCTGCGACTCTCGCGGAGGCAGGTAGCCCTTGTCATGGAGCATAGGGTAGGCCAGGAAGCCCTCTCCAGCGCTTCCGTGACGGCGGACGACGACGCCTCCATGGCGGCGTTCATTGCGAGGATGATGTCGATGATCCTCCCCGTGGCGGCGACGTCGGCGGGCGTGCCGTCGGGGACGGTCACGAACTGGAACTCCGGGTGCCGCGATGGGTCCAGCCCGTTGAAGCGCGTGTGGGGAGCACGGTCACCGCCAGGCCCCGGCCGTGGAGCACGCCCGCCAGGTGCAGCATCGGGTCGATGTGGCCCTGGAACGGCAGGGGGAACACCAGCACGTGACGAGAGCCGCCGCCCCTGCTGTCTTGGGCGCTGGCCATTGATAGGTGCGCGCTCTAGTGTATGCTCGGTGACGGTGTGAGCGCTACACTGAGCAGCTAGCTAGACGTAGTGGATGTGCAAATAAGTTCGACGACGTACACGAGCTAGCGAACATAGGTTATCACTGACGGGGCAGACCCGCTAGGCCGGCATGGGTCCGATGTGAAAAAGCATGGCCCTGGATCCGTGCGGCATGACAAGCCTCGTGCCCATGCCTAGTCTGACATTGTGCATGTGCCTAGGCCACAACATTGGCCCATAGTGCTGATTCGGACACGGCGTGAAAATTGGATTAGTGCGACGCGGTCTAATAATTCCTAGCCATCGGATGATTCAAGAATCTCATAGCCAACGGACGAGAGTATATGATGACCAAAATCCTAACTCCTAATTAATTCCCAAATCACGTCTAGTAGCCTTCTCCCTATGATCGTCATCTCTTATATCCTCCCCATGCTCGAATCCTCCCGCCCCAGTTGTCCCCATGCATGGTGGCTCCTCCTCCTGTCCTGTCCTACTCACCATGGTGGCTTGACGGCGTGGCTACCTCGTCGCGGGGGCGCCAACTCCCTTCTCTCGTACTCCCATAGCGGCTCGACAGCACAACGACCACATCACCATGGCGTGGTGCCCCCTCGACGTAGGCGAGTCGCTTGACGTGTGACGCCGGCATGACAACCTCGACATGGGAAGCGATCGGCACGACGACACTAGCTAGGGCCAGCATGCAGGCCGTCGTGCCCCGTGACACGGCATAGCACGATTCAAGCACTATACTAGGTGTTTGGTTGGCAAAAATGTAACGTTATCCGATTGCAGAGGGGAGTAAAAAACTATACTCCTGTTTGGTTAATGTGGGACCGGTATCAGGTAGAACGTAAACAGAAAACGACCAATTCAAAATTGATTACACTCCTCCGCGAACGTTATAGTGCCAACCAAACAAATTAAGCAATCACTGATACCACCACAACATCCTCTGTAATTTATTTCCCAAACAATTTATGTTATCATCGAGTGGACCAAACACCACCATAGTTATGTGCCTCGGCCGCCATCTGGGCACGGCACGACATCGCCACCGTGCCCCGTCGTGGCATGCCTCTATAGTTTGGTCTTGTCGCAAGCAACTTTCGTTCATGTTTCATCCATCAAATGAATTATTGGTTGGCAAGCGTGGCACCCCTTACTTGACACACGCGTGCCAAGACCAATAGCAGCGCACACATGTTCCCCGTCCCTGCTCGAGTCTCCGTTCATCTTATTCTCCATCAAGCCTCTTCCCCACCTAGGCTGCCCCGCGACCTCCCCACCCACCTCCTGCCCCGGCCGAACGAGTCTGCCCTCACCTAACTTCGCTGGCGCTGTTCCCTGCCACTTACCCAGACCATCCGGTTGTCCTACCCCGCTTGCTCGGCGGCGACGCCACCGCCTCGCTCAAAGCTGTCCAAAATCTATAGCCAGGGAGATTATTCAAGCCTCATCGGCGCACCGGGCAACTCTAACCCTAACCGCCACCTCCTCTGACGCCACCCGCGCTCCGCCCACTACCAACAGCTGCCCTCACCCCCTTCTTCTTCAATTTCCGCACTCGGGCCGTCGTGTGCTTGAGAAGAAAACGAAGTTCCGTTCCATTTGCTACGTCCAAACGGGGGCTGATGACATGTATTTACTCAATGAAGAGTCAGTAGGTTCGTTTGACGTCATTGGTGACGTTATTTGAACAAGCGTGGTCAGGCGTTATCTGATGCATGGTTTTGTATATATGATGGTGTCACTCTCTCCAAAGTGCAAACATTATCATATCATAGAGATAATAGTGTATTACGAGGCCGGACTGCCTTCGTTTTGTCAACAGGCATCGTCGTGATCGTTGGAGCGTACGTGTGCTGCCAACGCAATCGCGCGCAAGACTCTTGGCTTGTGACGGAGTCGGACAACAAAACAACTCCATGTCCCCACTCGCTCCGTCGTCACCGTCATCCATCAACCCAATACAAATACAAATAGACTAGTTGAATGCCCGTGCGTTACTACGGAATAACAAAACATTTATATTAAAAAGACATAGATCGCACGATAATATAACAATGTTTTTCATGAGAGTAGGCATACATGTTCCATTTTTTTATTTTTAGTTTGAAGCAGATATCAAAGAAAATACTTGCATAACTTCTAGATGAATAACTTTATTGAAAAAATTATGCAGCAACAGACATAAATAAGTGTGAAACCACTTATGTTAATTTAACAGGGTGGTACATGGACTTGGTGCTAATCAAATACAAGTATATAGTATTAAAAAAGATGAACATTGATTTGATGTTAAGGCACAAGAAACAATAGCCTTTTTATGTCGGAGAAAATGTCAATGGTGAGCCAACACACATAACAGTGACAAACACCGATAACGGAGGGAGAAATGGTTGAATAGCTGCACAGAGCCTTGGAAGGAATCTGCGTAATATAAACAAACATGAATTTAGACCTGAAGTTACTCAAAGTGGGAACCAAAGATCAGAAATATAGTAACGGAACTATCCAATCTAGCACAACTATCTCATGTACTTCAGTTCAAAGCAATGAAAGGGATACTTATTTAGAAGCAATCCAGCAGCAATTGGAGCAACAACTATTTGAACAATGCTGGACATCATCCCTTTGACATCTACGGGTAATTTCTGGCCAATAAGAAAGTAAGATAATGTTGGGGTGACAAAAACTACGGTAACTATTGACAGGGATGCCATAACAATGCAAAGAGGAGCCATATGTGGATACCAAGCAAATGTCATAATATTATTACTACCCAGCAGGCAGGAGTAACATAGTTAAAATGAACGAACCTCATTTCTGATAGCTTTGAAGTCCTCTACTTGTAAAAACTTAGTTACTCTTGGGGTCCAACGCAGACCTAAACCGGGCGGGATTTGCGAAGCAAGCACTACCTCAAGCTCTCTAGCGCGAGCTTCGTGCCCGTGCGTTGCTACGGGAACAAAACTTTTTATTCTAAACACACGGATCGCACGATAAGATAATATAGAGCCGCTCAACGTCATGGGGAACGGGGATGATGATCCGTTATACCGGCGTTGTTTTTTTTTCTCGATCGGGTTTTCAGCCCGTTTTTCATTAAGAGGATAAGTAACCAAATGTTACAAAGCAAGAATAGAGTTGGCGAGAAGCCAACGCCCCCTCGCCCGACCACGCCCAAAGTTACAGAACAGGATTACAAAGTTACGACAAAGACGACCACAACGCTAGCACACCAGAAAGCGGCTTAAAACCGGCTGCAACCCAGTCCTCCGCCTCACTGATGCACGCCGGCAGAAGGGGCCTCCCAAAAGTCCGGTCGTTCCTCTCCTTCCAAAGCTTCCAAGAGATAAGCAGAAGAGATTGCCAAATATCAGACAAACATAGATTTTCTTGTCAACAACGACGTGACACGCGTCCCTACTTGCCTTGCATTGAACAATCGTTGATTGATTTTCTATCCACTTTTTTGGGATGATCCACTGGAAAGCCGGAGGCAGCTATCGCGGGGTAGTGAGGGGACCGATCGAGGGCACATGGCTCAAAATCCACCGAGTTATTTTGATGCTATAATCATCGAAGTTTATCTTTATTCATAAGAGATAAAAAAATATTCATAAGACATAAAAAAACTTTATTCATAAGACATAAAAAAAATTCCATATATCTTTAAAATCAGATGCTATAATCTTTTATAAATGCAGGGTCAACAGAAATAATACCACATGATTTCACCAAGAACCAATCAAGCAAAAAATAAGGCAATGTCAATGTACAGTATAATCTGCTGCTTGACCGGATTCCTCACGCACATCATCCAACTCAAACTAACATAGCCATCACCAATGCCAAATTTTCATTACTTTACAAAACATGTCGGGTAAGCTGAGTGAAGAGTTGAGGCAAGGCGATGAAGGGAACCCCTAGACTGGTGTTCCATTACTTAACTGATATTCTGTAACTCTCAGATTGATAGATGTTAGAACCGGTTGTGAATCAAATATGAGACCAACTTTGTTGGATCATCTTCCCTTTGACCCTTCCTGCCATTTTTTTAAAACTTGTGGTTATACTTGATGTGTGTCAACCTATTTGCAAAACTGATAGAAATAATAATTGAAAAAGTTCAGAAACGGAACTGTGTCTAGTTTTGTACAAAAGCCAAATATGACTGGCAAAGTGTACTATGTTTAGAATGCTTACTTGGCTGAGTTATTAGATAAGCAAGTGATTCCCACAGGACCCATAGTGACTGACGGGCATCCATCATCACGGGCATCCATCATCAATTATGACAAATCTAGAAGGTACCCAACCTTTCTCAAAGCTGAAAAACAAAAAGGAAGATAACTCTTCTTATATGAATTATGTAATGCTAGCCAACTAATCTTGGTAATTTTGATTGGAGA
Source organism: Microstegium vimineum (assembly GCA_022036555.1). Taxonomy (NCBI): domain Eukaryota; kingdom Viridiplantae; phylum Streptophyta; class Magnoliopsida; order Poales; family Poaceae; genus Microstegium; species Microstegium vimineum. The sequence goes on from CM039120.1 coordinate 47,543,780, forward strand.
TGACAGAGGCACAGGCATATACCTACTTTTGAATTTAATGTGGTGGTTTAATGTGAACTGTACAAACAAACATATGCTACCACTTTGTATGGACTTAGATAATCAAAGATACTTAGCTAATCAGAAATATAGAAAATTTAACTATTGACTTGCTGAACTATTTCCACCAACAAAGTAGGAAACTCACCCCCTTCTGTTCTGCAACATCAAGAGCGAAACAATATGCACGACTGGATGTCAAAGCCCCTTAGTGAAAGGATCTAGATGCCCAAGAGGGGGGGGGTGAATTGGACTTCTTTTAAATTTCTAAAGCAATATTAAAACATATTAATGCCAATCACCCCCTAGTGCCTACCGTAATGTGTATCCTAACTAGAAAGCAATAGCAAGCCAAGGAATTGAAAAACGACCTAAGCAATTCTAGTAGGAATTGAAAGAACAAGGCGGAAAGTAATGCAAGTAAGTAAAGAGCTAGGGAAAGGAATTCTTGACGCAGCGATGTTTTCCCGAGGTATCGAGGTGTCGACACACCCCCCTAGTCCTCGTTGGAGCACCTCGCAAGGTATAGCTCCCCCTCTACCCGCTCAAGGGTAGAGTGCTCTCTACGGGCTGATTCTTCGCCACTCCGGTTCGGTGAATCACCCACAACCGATCATAGAAGCTTGGAGAAGAGCCGCTGACAATCTTCCGGCGATCACTTCCTCCGAACACCACCGAACCGTCTAGGTGCTGTCGAACACCAAGAGTAACAAGCACAAGACCTTCACTTGACCAACTCAAGGCTAGGAAGGTGGATGGATGCACACAAGTCACTCATAATCACTCTAGGAGGGAAGAACAAGATGAACTCTCTCAAATCTCTCCCTCACTAGGCACTTGGCTCTACAAGAAGTCTCTCAAAGGTTCCTCAGGTGAAACAATGGCCAAGAGACCTCACAAGGACGAAGAGGGCAACTATAAATAGTCCCCACCTTCGAAACTAGCTGTTTCTTACTTTTTCCACTTTCTGCGAAGGCACCGGACTAGTCCGGAGGTCATACCACCAGACTAAGGCAACTGGTCCGGAGCTCACAGAAATTCAAACTTCAGCGAAAAGCAGGCACTGTGGGACCACTCGCAATGGTCCGACGCCCTGGTCTGACGCTCTTGTCCAGAGCTAGGGTGCTCACTGGACTCACAAATCCAGACGAGCAATGCACCACCAGAACACTCGCCTTGGTCCGGTGCCCTGGTCCGACGTAGAGGTCCGGAGCCAGGGTGCTCACTGGATCCACCATTTTCTCTGACCAGAAGCGTCGGACTAGAGGATGGCCCTCCGTCAGACTAGTTCAGAGCATCCTCTGAGGCTGGCTTCCTCTGGCAGGGACCTCCAGACCACTCGTCTATGGTCCGGTGCTCCTTTGGACAGGTGGTCCGGAGCTCTTGTCTCTGAAACTTGCCTAAGACAGGGACTGTCGGACCACTCTCCTTGGTCCGACGCCTCCTAGGCAGACTGGTCCGGAGCCTCTTTCACCCCCTGTTTCAACTCTTTTCACTAAGTCTTCTGTAGGGGTTTTGCTCCTACCATCTCAAGGGCTATTAGCAGGGTCTCTAGGACTAGTTGTGACAAGTGTGCATACACCTACATTCTCAAACTTTCTTAGGTCAAGCTACTAACCTCATACCCCCCTTTATAGTACGGTCAAAGGAAAAACAAAGCCCTAGTCTATACTTAGCGCCCTTCTCACACCTTATGGCACTAAGAGCTAGCCTAGTCTTCACCTTGAAGCTTAATCCTTTCAACGGAAACGATTTCCATCTTGGGGGCATGAATATCCATTAAGCCCATTCAATAAGCATCACTTATGACCTAACTCTAATGACTTTTCCTCTACAAAACACACGTTAGTCATAGTGACCTAGTATTGTCGTTAATCGCCTAAACACAAGGGACCATGATTCTTCAATCTCCCCCTTTTAGGTGATTGACGACAATACAAGCTCGAGTAGAGAATAAGAGTGAATTTTGATTAGAGAAACATGACTTGACATGAGATAGGCATGGGTTAGTAATAAGAAAGACATGAACATGCCTAAACCATTCAAGCCATGACAAGCACAAAAGATATGAATTGAGCATAGTACTTGATTTCAAAAGAATATGCTATACCAAAAGATCAGAGATTAGTGCGGAAGCATTAGCATAACCAAGTGACATGATATAGAAAAACGGTTCACACACATGTCACACAACCATCAAGTCTTCAAACATCACACACATATCTCACAAATGCATAAAGACGGTAAACGTGATGCATGATGCGATAGAGTTACACATCAAAAGAACGAGTCCTACTAGCTCCCCCTGAAGCTAGCTCATCTACTCGACTCTCCCTCTCCCCCTTTGGCGTCAAAACACCAAAGCTAAGCGTCTGGAGGCAGAGTGGAAGTAGTCGCGGCACGATCAAGGATGCGAAAGTCGTCGAGAGCATCATCATCATCCGAGGAGTCCTCCCCCTGAGTGTCTGTCACTAGAAGTGGAGCAGTCTAGGGAATAGGAGCTGACATGTCGGCTACCTCTGCGGTTGTAGAGTCTGGAGCTGTAGCTAGAGCAGGAGTAGGAGAAGTATCTGCCACTGTCTCTGAAGAAGCCTCTGGAGCTGCGGAGTCCGGTTGTGCCTCTGGCACTGACTCGACCGGAGTCTCTGGAACCGGTGGCTGCTCAGGCGAAGCTGGAGTAGTGGAGACAACGGTGGCATCTGTCACAATAGCCCCGGGCGGAGTAGATACATCGGGTGCCCGAGTGTCAAGAGTAGCCTCAGACGAGGCAACAGAAGAGCGGTGATGTCCCGCTATCGGTAAAACGAACTCGGCCTCAATCTCTGTTGCTAGCTGCTGACCAGTAGGGGACGACTGCCCGGTGATGTCGCTGAACGACGCAGAAAGATCTCTAGCAGTAGCACCCATCCTAGCAGACATCGGCGTGAAACCGGTAGTGAGAGGGTGAACTGCTAAGTCGGGCCGAAGGTGTCCAGCCACTGTGTAACCTGTGTCGTTGGGGACTAGAACGGGGTGGTCACGCCGGCACCCTGAAGTCCACTGGACTGTACGGCGGGGGTGGGTGTGACTGACGGACCGGCTGACACTGGTGGTGCCACTGAGGGGACCACTGACTGCTGAGAGCCCAAGATAGGTCCAAGTGCTGGAAAAGCCACTGACGGACCAGCTAACTGTGAAGGCTGGGTCTGACTCATCATCTGTATCTGTGGTGGAGCAGGAAACTCAAGAGGAGGAGCACCGTTCCACTTCATCATATGGGCCATAAAGGCCATATTCTGCTACTGGATCTGCTGAGACTGTAGCTACAAACGCTGGGACTCAAGCTGCATCTGAAGCATCTGGCGCTGCACCTCATAGTGTCTGTCCTCAGACTGTCTCTGTAGCTCATCTTGTCTCTGCTGAATCTGGGTGATAGTCGTCACAAGAGATCCCTGCTGCTCCTGAATCCGATCTAGAACTTTCAGAATAAGAGTCTCTATAGTGGAGGTAGTACCAGAGCCACCAGCCTCACCGTCATGTGTCTGTGGAGGCATCTTGGGAATAGGGTGATACCCTGCATTTGGGCTGTCGGAAGTAGAATCCTCAGGTGTAGCAGCTGCCCCGGTGTTTAACTCATGGAGCTCCTGTTGCTCAACGCCTCTGATGAAATTGTCCTCTTCATCCACAACATCTCTGTCTGCTGGTGCAGTCCTCTGCTTCACAAGCTGAAGCATCCGGTTTCCAAACCTTTGATCAATAGAAGCTAGCGCTATGTAAGGTGGAAATGAAGTCTTGGACGCATCGAGCAGAGCACGAAGTCTAGGCTCGGTCCTCTCATGCAAGATAGCAATGATAGCGCATATCCAGTGAGCATAGGGAAACTGTCGCCTAGCCCGCATCCCATCTGAAATCACATCCTCAATCTCGGACACAAGAAAGACTGCTATATCAAACGGTGTCTATGAGACAAGGGCCTGTAGAAGGAACTGCTACAAGTTTGTCAAGCCATCCTTGTACCCGGTGCGTGGCAATAGGGTACGCCGTAGAACATCATTCAAGCGGCGAATGGTAGGTGTGAGCTCTGTCGGGGTACGACGAGAACCTGCTGTGAAGGGTGGCCTGAAGAGAGGAGCAAACTCCTCAACTGACAAAGCGCGGCCACCTCGAGCTCGGCGAGGTAGGGAGACTCCTCCATAGCAGTCATAGTGAAGATTGAGCTGGTCGGCTGTCCCAGTCAAGCGAAGTACCTCTCCGAGCTATGTCAAGCAAAGCTTGTGTCGCTCACCTCTGAAAGTGTACTGAAGAAACTAGTGATCTGGCTCAATCCATACTGAAGCATAGAACTCCCTGACCCATCGCTCAATATAGTTCCCAAAATGTCCAAGAAGATCTGCGAATCCTAGAAGATACTCAATGTAAGGGCGGATCTCCTCGCCGGCTATCTCAACAAGGCTCTCTAAGGAGCAAACTCTGTGAGGGCGTATCTGAATACATGCAAGCTGAGCTACCCTGTAGAAATCCTCCATAAGAGTAGTGTGCCATCCCCTGGAAGCTCTAGGGTCACGCTGATCTGGGCACCACTTCTCTAGCTGAACAAAATGAAGCTTCTTCACTTGCTTCGCTGTGAGCTCTCTCAAGTCAAGGTGAGTAGAGGCTGACTCTGAAGTAGGAGCTGCTGAGGCGCTCTGAGGTGACTGAGTGGCCTGGGAACGGGTAACACGTCTCTAGGGAGCTGGTGCCAACGGAACTGGAAGCACATCTGTGGCGAGCTTTGGCTCCTCTGGAAGAGACTCAAACTGAACTGGAGGTGTAGAGGGTAGAACCCGTGGAGGAGTGCCAATACGAACTGAGCCTCGGCGACCACCTTGTTGTGTGCGGTCTGCTGCATCTGCCACTGCCTCGGCCTACTCGGCCTCTGAAAGCTTTCGCTTTTTCTTCTTGGGCTTCTCTACCGCCTTCTTCTTCCCCTTGTCCCTCGAAGGACGCGAAGGAGGTGGTGGGTCATCACCAGAACCACTGACCCGAGCACGAGAACTGCGAGGCATAGATGATCAACAAAGAATCACTGCCCACTGAAAATTACCCATTGCTAGAATCACTGTCAGCTACAAGTACCACTGCCAGAACCACTGCCACAAGCCAACTGCAAGTCTCTGACACAATAAACAACCACAACTGTCAAAGAGGCTTGCCAAGCCACTGGACTGACCCTTCTGAGGCTTTGCCTCAATCCATACTCACGAGCTTTGTTCCGAGTTTATACTGCCACTGCTGCTGCTAGATAGAATAGATAGAAGTATATAAGCATATATAATAGCTAGAGATAAGATACCGTATGGAAGCAAGCAACTAGGTAAGAATAGAATGAAAAACCGCCATGGTACCTGAGGTAAGCAAGCGTATCTAATCAAAGCAACTCAAGTTCCAAACCACACTCCATAAGGGGGCTTGCCAACTAAGAATTACAATTATCAATAGGATTTAGTGAATTGGAAAAATAACTAAGGCATGGGGATGATCAATAGCTAGACAAAACGCTAAAACCATTATATGAAGACATACCCTAGAGATGAATGAAGCAAAGTTGAAGGATCGGCGAAGACGAATCGATGATTTGAAGTTCCAAACCCTAGGTTTTGGAAACCCTAGGTGGAAACAACCTTTGGCTGGCAATGGCAATGAGGGGAGGGTTGAAAACCTTCGGAGGATGAGACCTTGGCAAGATAGGAGTGGATCTTGGTCGCCGGCGAGTGGAGCCTCGACGGCGAGTGGCAGTGGAGGCGGCAGGAGGCGGCTCTGCTCTGTGGGAAGCTTGAGGAAGCACAGGGCAGAGCAGGCAGGGGCGGTGTGCACCAGCAAGGAGCTTCACCGGCGGCGGGTGTGTCGTAGGTGAGGCACGGGGGAAGGCGGCGGTGGTGAAGCTCAGACGGCGATTGCGGTGGCGGTTGGGCGGCGCGATGTACGGAGGGGAAGTAAAAAGCTTGCCGAACAGAAATGCCAACGCGGGGGTTATCCGCAAAAGATCGAAGCTCCGGACCACTCGCCTTGGTCCGGAGGGTGGTCCGACGGGGTGGTCCAACGGATTGAGGAGGAAAAAACAAACCAACACAGTAAGGGTCCGACCACCGGACCAGAGGCGTCGGACGAGCCTCCGGACTAAGCAGGGTGGTCCGGAGGTTAGTTGACCGGAAGGGATAGCGCTGACTGAAGCTCTGGACCTCTCGTCAATGGTCAAGAGTGTCAATAGTCGGGAGGTCCGACGGTTTCGATGATATGAACTTTGGAATCCAGAGACACACCGAGCGTCGAACCACTTAGCACCGGACCATGCCGAGTGGTCCGGAGGGTGGTCCGGAGCTTGAGAAACTTTGATTTTTCCTGTTTTTCTGTTTTTCTCTCCCAACTTTTCTCTTAGCCAAGTACCAACACAAAAGAGCAGAAAGAAGCACTTGTTGGACTTAGCATAAGAACCATCTCTCAAACCCTCGTTTTGGGAATAGTTTTCCTTAGGCTAGAATTAGTTTTCATAGGAAAATAGTTCAGTAAAGCTCCAAGGGTCACCATAGGGGCACAAGAGGGGTATTAGCTGAAGCTAGAGCTTTGAATTGCTCCCCCTAAGTGACGAACCTAGAGGATGACCAAACTTAACTGAAAAAGAAGCAACAAGCAACACACATACAAATGCTATGCAATTACGGAATTTGAATCTAGGTTGCTTGCAAGTTTAAACCACGGTAAGGCTTTGTCATACGCTTGAAAGAGGTTATCCCGACCGCGTTAGCCAAGCCTATGTGCATTACTATAAGTTAAACATGATTAAATTACACATGTATTCATGGTTCACAAAAGATCATCTTTTAGTGAAGTTGGAGTGATCAAGCACATTCAACTCGCTTCTCAACCTACAAAAGGTTGTCTCATCGAGAGGTTTAGTGAAGATATCCGTCAATTGATTTTCGCTAGAAACTCCAACTAGTGTAATGTCTTTCCTAGCCACATGATCTCTAAGAAAGTGATGACGAATAGCAATGTGCTTGGTGCAAGAGTGTTGAACCGGGTTGTTAGCAAGCTTTACAACGCTTTCATTATCAGACAAAAGTGAAACATCTTTTAAAACAACGCTGTAATCAAGAAGTGTTTGGGTCATGTATAAGATTTGTGCACAACTTGCTCCCATGGCAATGTATTCCGCCTCTACGGTAGACAATGTCACACTGTTTTGCTTCCTGGAGGACCAAGGGACAAGAGATCTTCCTAGCAAATGGCAACCGCCGGAGGTACTATTCCTATCAACTTTACACCCGGCATAATCCGAATCGGAATAGCCACAAAGTAGGAAGGGAGCTCCTTTGGGATACCAAAGGACAATGCTAGGGGTGTGCCTTATGTACTTAAGGATTCTTTTGACCGCACATAAATGCGACTCCTTAGGGCTTGCTTGAAACCTAGCACACATACACACACTAAACATGATATCCAGCCTAGATGCGGTGAGGTAAAGTAAACTACCAATCATTGAATGATAGAGAGTTTGGTCAATCGGTTTACCTCCCTCATCGAGATCGAGATGCCCATTAGTAGGCATTGGGGTCTTGATTGGCTTGCAATCCTCCATCTTGAATTTCTTGAGCACATCATGAGTGTACTGTTCTTGAGATATGAAGGTGCCCTCCCTCAATTGCTTCACTTGGAAGCCAAGGAAGAAGGTTAGCTCGCCAATCATTGACATCTCAAACTCTTTGGACATCAATGCACCAAACTCCTTGCAATGGTCTTGGTTTGTTGACCCAAATATAATGTCATCGACATAGACTTGGCAAACAAAGATCTCTCCATTAAGCTTCTTGGTGAATAGTGTTGTGTCGACGATCCCGATCTTGAAGCCCTTCTTGAGTAGGAAGTCCCTTAGCCTCTCGTACCAAGCTCTTGGAGCTTGCTTCAATCCGTAGAGAGCCTTGGACAACCTATAGACATGATTAGGCAAGTTTGAATCTTTAAACCTGGGAGGTTGTGAGACATAGACAAGTTCATTGATGAAACCATTTAGAAAGGCACTCTTCACATCCATTTAAAAAAGTTTCATTTTGTGATGTGAAGCATATGCCAAAAGGATACGTATGGCTTCTAGTCTTGCAACCGGTGCAAAGGTCTCCCAAAAATCCAAGCCTTCAACTTGGGAGAACCCCTTTGCCACCAATCTTGCCTTGTTCCTTACAACCATGCCTTGATCATCTTGCTTGTTCCTAAACACCTATTTGGTGCCAATGATTCTTGCTCTCTTTGGCCTTTCTTCAAGTGTCCACACTTGGTTCCGGGTGAAGTTGTTGAGTTCTTCATGCATGGCATTCACCCAATCCGGATCCGCAAGCGCGTCCTCAACACTAGTAGGCTCAACAAAGGAAACAAACGAGTGATGTTCAACATAAGATGCAAGTCTAGAACGAGTCGTTACTCCCTTTGATGGACTTCCTATGATTTGATCATGGGGGTGTGCTTGAAGGATAGGTGTTGATCTTCTATCATTAACTTGAGGAGGAGGACGTGGTGCTTCAACATTGCTTGCTTCGGCCTCGTCTTGATCTTGAGGGATGAAGGTATCTTCTTGAGCTTCCCTCACTTGATCTTCTTCAACTTGAGGTGTGTGAGGTGGAGAAGGATCTTGATTATCATCATTTTCCACTTCTTCCACCTCTTGCGGGTTAATAGCACCAATTGGCATATTCTTCATTGCCTCCCTCAATGGTTCATCACCTACATCAATATCCTCAAGCGCTCCTTGGGAGCCATTAGTTTCATCAAATTCCAAGTCATACATTTCTTCAACTAAGCCGGTGGCTTTGTTAAATATACGGTATGTCTTGGACTTAAGCGAATATCCAACAAGGAAACCAAGATCACACCGCCGTTGGAATTTACCCAAGTGTTGACGCTTCTTGTAGATGTAAACTTTGCATCCAAACACCCGGAAGAATGAAATATTCGGCTTCTTCCCATTCACAAGCTCATAGGGAGTCTTCTTCAATAGCCTTTGGATGAAGAGGCGGTTTGCCGCATAGCAAGCGGTGTTGATGGCCTCCGCCCAAAACTTCTCCGGAGTTTTGTACTCATCAAGCATAGACCTTGCTAGAGTTATGAGCGTCCGGTTCTTCCTCTCTACAACACCATTTTGTTGTGGAGTGTATGTGGCGGAAACCTCATGCTTGATCCCCACTTCATCACAATAGTCATCAATCTTTGTGTTGACAAACTCGGTGCCATTGTCACTTCTTATCTTCTTGATCTTCACTTCAAACTCATTTTGTGCCCTTGTTGCAAACTTCTTGAAGATGGCTTGAGTTTCACTCTTGTCTTGAAGAAAGAACACCCAAGTGTACCTTGAATAATCATCAACCACCACTAGGAAAAAGAGATTTCCTCCAAGACTAGCATATGTAGTGGGGCCGAAAAGATCCATGTGAAGTAATTCAAGTACTCTTGAGGTTGACATGAATGCTTTAGTGGGATGGGTGTTGGCAACTTGCTTGCTGGCTTGACATGCACTACACAACTTGTCCTTCTCAAACACCACATCCTTCACACCTCTAACCATCTCCTTCTTGACAAGTTTCTTCAAAGTTGACATGCCCACATGTGCTAATCTTCTATGCCAAAGCCAACCCAAAGAACTCTTAGAGAATAGACATGTTTGCAACTCGGCTTCATTTGAGGTGAAATCCACTAAGTAGAGGTTGTTGTGCCGAAACCCTTTGAATATCATTGATGAATCTTCAATCTCGGTCAGAATCACCTTAGTTGGAGTGAATAGACAATGGAATCCAAGATCGCAAAGTTGACCCACGGAAAGCAAGTTGAAGCCTAGAGATTGAACTAGCAAGACATTTGATATTGATTGATCATTTGAGATTGCTACTTTGCCTAGACCTTGAACTTTAGCTTTTGAATTGTCCCCAAAGGTAATCTTGTCTTGCCCTTCACATTCTTCATCAAGTGTGGTGAACATCCGGGAGTCACCGGTCATATGTTGAGTGCAACCACTATCAATCACCCAATGACTTCCACCGGTCTTGTAGTTCACTTACACACAAGCAACTTGGAGTTAAGCTTGTTGTTTGGGAACCCACTCAAAGCAGGGCCTCATTGCCTTGGTAACCATCTCCTTTGCAACCCAAAGAACTCTAGGCTTGTTCTTCATTGGTGGACCAAGGAACACTACTAGTGGTCTACCCTTGTGGTCCTTCTTGATGACATAGTGAGCATCATGAGCAAATGGCCTTGTATGCTTGGGCAAGGTCTTGGGTGGTTGAGTTTTGCAATCATAAGCGAAATGACCCACTTGACCACACTCAAAGCATCTTCTTGGCTTGGGCTTTGAGTACTCTTGATTGTAGCCATTGTACTTGTTCTTGTAATAATTCTTGGCTTCAATCTCAACCTTTTCCTTCATGATTTGGTTCTCCTTGAACCCAATGTCGGTCTTGTCATTTTTTATGACGATGCTCATCAAAAGCTCACTTTGAAGATTGTGACCTTTGGTGAACTTCTCAAGGCCACTTGTAAGCTTGGTCTTGTCACTCTTGAGCTTGGCAATTTCTTCTCTTAGAGATGTGATCAAGGTAATAGCATCCTTGTCTTCTTCTTGAGCCAGCTTGATGACAATGGGCTTGTTAGACTTGAGAGTGATTAGCTTTTACTTGAGCTTTGAGTTCTCTTCTCTCATCTTGACATAGTCATCATACTTGTCGGCTTCGACAATCTTCTTGCCTTTGCACTTAGCACTTTGCTCAAGAGTCATATCATCAATCAAGGTATCACAAGAGGTAGCACTATCACACTTAGCACACGGGTTAGTAGCAACATGTATAGCAAGATCTTGATTAAGCAATTCATTTGCTATCACTAGTGTGCCATGTTCTTGCTTGACATTTTGGTAGTCATCTTTTAGCAAGTTATACCTTGTGTAGAGCTCTTGTGTTGACCTCTCAAGCTTATCATGTTTTTCATTAGCTTGCTTAAGAGAGGCTTTGAGCTCCCTGGTGCTAGATGTGAGAGAATTAATCTCAAGCTTCAAATCATCATTAGCGCTAGTCAAGGTGTCAAGCTTATCATGCAAGTTTCCTTTGATCTCAAGTAGCTTGTCATTTTTACCTTTGTACTTCCTTATGATGCTAGTGTACTTGTTGAAAATTTTAATTAGCTCATCATAGGAAGGTGCTTCTTCATCGTCACTATCATTATCACTAGAGTCACCACTGTCATCATCCTCTATTTGTACCTTCTTTTCACCCTTAGCCATGAGGCATAGGTGTGTAGAGGATGAGCCCGGTGATGAGGAAGGAGATGGCGGTGGAAGGGAAGAACCAATCACCAAAGCGGCCACCTTCTCATCTTCACTCTCATCATTGGAGGAGTCACTAGAGTCCTCAATGTCGGTGAGCCAATCATCCACAATGTAAGCCTTGTCATCTTTCTTCTTCTTGTGAAAGTTGAGGTTTTTCTCTTCTTGTATGACTTGTCTTATTTCTTGTCATCATCACTTGAGTCATTATTGTCATCCTTGTTCTTCTTGAACTTGTTCTTGTTCTTGAAGTTCTTGAACTTCTCTTTCTTCTCTTCAGGGCAAGCATGAGCTATATGACCAAGAGTGCCGCAATTATAGCACTTCATTTGGGAGATTGGCTTCCTTGAGGTGCTTGTGAAGAATTTCTTCTTCTTTGAGTCAAATTTGACTCCACTCTTGTTAAGCCTCTTTAACATCTTGGTGGTATTCCTCACCATGAGTGCAATGTGGTCTTCATCATATTAAATCTTTCATTTCTCCTTGGAGGATGCCTTGAGAGTCAAGTCTTTCTTCACTTCCTTTTCTTTCTTCTTGGAAGTAGAAGAGCTACGTCACCAATCTTCATGTACATCTCGTGAACATTGATCTTGCCCAAGACTTGAGTTGGTGTGGCGCCGGAGAGGTCTCCTTGGTGAAGCACCGTGACGATGTGGCCATACTTCTCAATTGGCAAGACACACAAGATCTTGCGTATCACATCGGCCGACGTCATTTGGTTGAGCCCAAGTCCATTCAACTCCTCTACAAGAATATTAAGACGTGAGTACATCTCATTAGCATTCTCATGAGTAAGCATAGTAAAGGAGTTCAACTTGGCTATGACCAAATGGTAGCGTTCCTCACGCTCACACTTGGTCCCTTCGTGTAGCGCACAAATGGTTGTCCAAACATCGTTAGCGGTTTTGCAATTCCGCACACGGTTGAACACATCCTTGCCAATGCCACGAAAAAGAATGTTCTTTGCCTTGGCATTGTTCTTCTCAAAGAAGGGATCATCGGCAAACACGGTGCCACCTATGGTAGCGGCTTTGTGCACACCGAGATCCACAGCCTCAAGGTAGGCCTCCATCCGCACTTTCCAATACGGAAAATAATCCTCATCCAACATGGGTGACGGTCCATCCCCATGGGACATCTTGCTCTAGGCGGTAAAGCCTAAATTGAGAGCAACCTTGCTCTGATACCCAAGGCACTAGGGGGTGAATTGGGCTTCTTTTAAATTTCTAAAGCAATATTAAAACCTATTAATGTCAATTACCCCCTAGTGCCTACCGTAATGTGTATCATAACTAGAAAGCAATAGCAAGCCAAGGAATTGAAAAACGACCTAAGCAATTCTAGTAGGAATTGAAAGAACAAGGCGGAAGTAATGCAAGTAAGTAAAGAGCTAGGGAAAGAAATTCTTGACGCAACAATGTTTTCCCGAGGTATGGAGGTGTCGACACACCCCCTAGTCCTCGTTGGAGCACCTCGCAAGGTATAGCTCCCCCTCTACCCGCACAAGGGTAGAGTGCTCTCTACGGGCTGATTCTTCGTCACTCCGGCTCGGTGAATCACTCACAACCGATCACAGAAGCTTGGAGAAGAGCCGCCGATAATCTTCCGGCGATCACTTCCTCCGAACACCACCGAACCGTTTAGGTGCTGTCGAACACCAAGAGTAACAAGCACAAGACCTTCACTTGACCAACTCAAGGCTAGGAAGGTGGATGGATGCACACAAGTCACTCCTAATCACTCTAGAAGGGAAGAACAAGATGAACTCTCTCAAATCTCTCCCTCACTAGGCACTTGGCTCTACAAGAAGTCTCTCAAAGGTTCCTCGGGTGAAACAATGGTCAAGAGACCTCTCAAGGACGAAGAGGACAACTATAAATAGTCCCCACCTTCTAAACTAGTCGTTTCTTACTTTGTCCACTTTCTGCGAAGGCACCGGACTAGTCCGAAGGTCATACCACCGGACTAAGGCAACTGGTCCGGAGCTCAGAGAAATTCAAACTTCAGCGAAAAGCAGGCACCGTGGGACCACTCGCAATGGTCCGACGCCCTGGTCCGAAGCCAGGGTGCTCACTGGACTCACAAATCCAGCCGAGCAATGTACCACCGGACCACTCGCCTTGGTCCGGTGCCCTGGTCCGACACAGAGGTCCGGAGCCACCATTTTCTCTGACTAGAAGCGTCGGACTAGTCCGGAGCCTCATCTGAGGCTGGCTTCTCTGGCAGGGACCTCCGGACCACTCGTTTATGGTCCGGTGCTCCTTTGGACAGGTGGTCCGGAGCTCTTGTCTCTGAAACTTGCCTAAGACAGGGACCGTCGGACCACTCTCCTTGGTCCGACGCCTCCTAGGCAGACTGGTCCGGAGCCTCTTTCTCTCCTTGTTTCAACTCTTTTCACTAAGTCTTCTCTAGAGGTTTTGCTCCTACCATCTCAAGGGCTATTAGCAGGATCTCTAGGACTAGTTGTGACAAGTATGCATACATTTCCTAGATCAAGCTACTAACCTCGTACCCTCCTTTATAGTACGATCAAAGAAAAAACAAAGCCCTAGTCTATACTTAGCACCCTTCTCACACCTTATGGCACTAAGAGCTAGCCTAGTCTTCACCTTGAAGCTTAATCCTTTCAACCAAAACGATTTCCATCTTGGGGGCATGAATATCCATTAAGCTCATTCAATAAGCATCACTTATGACCTAACTCTAATGACTTTGCCTCTGCAAAACACACGTTAGTCATAGTGACCTAGTATTGTCGTTAATCGCCTAAACACAAGGGACCATGATTCTTCACTTAGTAAGATTAATTGATCAATGGCTCCAAATTAGTAGTCATGTAGTAGTTTCAACAACAATAACCAAAAACTCAGCCAAGACAAAACATAAAGCTAACTTCTTTGTTTTTCTCACTCCAAATGTGCATGCAACAGCACAATTCTCCTCTCTTCACTTCTCCACCAAGACTGCAACAGCCAGTATAATTCCTTCTTCCAGTCAGCAAGCACCAGCAGTAGATCATCCACCTAGCTAACCTTCTCCCTCATTTCCTCACTGCCCTCAGTAAGCAATCTTCATCTCCTCCAAATCAGCGAGCATCATGATAACTACAAAATCCCTAACGCCCAAACATCATCACCATGAGCACAGATATGTTGTGGCTCCAACCAAAGCAAACCATCTCCTTCGATGCTTCTTCTACCCGAGCCACAAATCCAGCACCAGTTCCTCCTATGTCAAATCCTGGAAAAGAAAGCAAACAACAAACAATCTAGAGAAAAAAAAATAAAATGAACGTATCACTACTTCCTAGTTCTGATTATCAGTATTAAGGAATTCAATTTACCAGATACACCAAATTTTTTATCCATACAACTGCTTAGGATTTTTTAGCCGTGGTGGGCGGCGCCATGCTTCCCGATCACGCCGCCGAGCTTGCCGTGGTGTGGTACTGAAGTTTCAGTTTGATGTCATGTAAAGCGGTACTGAAGTTTCAGTAACAATCAAAAGATAACATGGACTTGCAGCAGCTGGCGAAACCGAGACCAACCTGGACAAAGCTTCAAAGAAGTCTAATTTTAATAATTTAACCCCATAAAAAATTCTTTCTTTTCTTCAAAATATAAGGACATTGCTAGAGACAAATGGCTAATTAAAACATAACATAAACATGCTCGAACTACTTGAAATGAGATATATTGGCTCTGAACTGACTATACAGGTCATCCCCTCCTGGGAACAAGTCTATTTCTATTTTCTTGTATACAAAGTACAATAACTAAACCATAAGTCACCAGATCAACTATGGGAAAATGTATCCCTGTATAGATGAAGAGAGACCAATCGTTAAGTACTTAAAGAAAAGGCAAAGCACTGTTCATTTGTGATTATCTATTTTACCAATTCAATAGATTATTGCTGTATTACAAGTTATTGTCAAATGGTTAATACAAACACAAGCTTAGTTGTATTGCAAGTTTATCATGTCAAATGTAACATACAGGCAAATCGGTAGCATAGTAGGCAGACAAAATCGAGTAACTTACATGCTCCCAAAGTGAGACCCTCCATCTGGACACTACGTATAGCCCTTCTTCATATCAGTTTCATCGTCCCATGGTTTGACATCCATAAGGACAGAGGATTTACCACCTGTAAATATGTGTAAAGCCATAAATAGCTAACAATACCAGAAAGTGAAACTTCTGCAAGAATTCCAAGTGATTATAAGAAACACTAACAAGACCTAAACTTCAAACTTCTGCAACAATTCCAGGTGATTCTAAGAAACAATGTAGGCTAACAAACTCCTAATTGAAAAGTACACCTACTTTGTTTCTTTTTAGCTGGCTTGGCAGCGGCGCACTCATCAGCAGCCTTCTTGTCCTCCTAAGTTTCATCACCGAAAAGATCAAGGTCATCATCATCCTCAGTCTGTAGAAAATTAAAAGCTTACTACAAGGATAGCTCAGCCTGTAGAGAATTAAAAGCTTCCTAGAACAAGGATAATTCAACAACATAAAAAATATTAAAGCAATGAGATTCAAGAATATGACAAACTCCATTAATATTTCCTGATTTTAGTTTTAGTTAGTTACATCAGTAGAAAACAGTAACGACAAAAAATGCATTGATATAAAGCACCCTCAAACTCCGCTAATATTTCAAGAGTTTAGTTCCAGTTCGGAGATTACACCAGCAGAAGACAATGACGACAAAACCAACCATTGATATAAATCACCCTTGGCATGCAATCAATCACACAATGATAAAGAGTGTGATATTTAATTCAATCCAAAATCAGAAACATATATCGACTGGAATTTCTTCTTAAGCAATGAGTGAAAAATTATACCATGCTAAATCGAACAGAACAACAGTACCCCATTGCTTGACCAATAAGACAGATTGGTATGAATCCCTGCGTGCCTGAGGTGGATGAATCCCTGCCACCTCCTTCCTCTGAATCGATGCGTGCGTGAGCCGCTTTCCTTGTCCGGCTTCCCACACCACTGCCACCTCCTGTCCTCCTATGTTTCAATTGATATACTCATCAGAAGAGGCAATCAATGCTTCAGCAAAAATGAAAAAAAAACAGCATAATCACTACCGTGAAGAAGACAGAGAAGGCTACCTGGAGATAGAACCGCTCCCTAGCTGCGCAGGTGGCAGCGGCGGCGGCGACGAGTCACTTCTGCTTGGTCAGGAGGATCTTGGGTTTCTGTCGCTCCCTGGCCTCTCGAGGATCTTCTCTCCCATCGGATCCTGCCGCCAGCCCGCACAGGACCATCGCGTCCCTGTCAAATCCGACCTGCTCGTGCCGGATTGGAGCGCCATCGTGCCAGATTAGGGGTACTCCTAGTTGTGGCAACGACGACGATGGTATGGCCTTCCGTGTGGCACGCCCATTAGCGAAGAGGAGCAGGAGGACATCGGGAGAAACTGGCGGGGGAGAGTGGGTCGATCTCGTCGACGCCGGGCATGTGTGCGGGGGAGATCTGGGGGGCGCTTCCGGGCAGGGCGCAGCTGGCGGAGGCGCGAGCCCGGGTGGTCGACGTGGTCGGGCGGGGTGCCGGTGAGCCAGCAGACGGCTGGCCGTAGGTCACCGGCGAGATGGCGGCGGGGGCGTGGAACCCTAGCCCGGAGAGGGAGCAGCGG
Organism: Microstegium vimineum; assembly: GCA_022036555.1. NCBI lineage: Eukaryota > Viridiplantae > Streptophyta > Magnoliopsida > Poales > Poaceae > Microstegium > Microstegium vimineum. The sequence goes on from CM039120.1 coordinate 47,560,788, forward strand.
CGGGCGTGGGAGCCGCGTTAGTGAGAGCGAGCGGGCGGGTGTGGGGACGCACGGGCGGGTCCACCTGTCGGCGCCGAGTTTCGGTCGCACGCCGGCTCCTTGCGAGGCGAAGAAAAATGCCGCACCGTCTCACCTCGCCTCTCTGTCCTTTTTATCCTTTTTAGTCGTGGGAGAGGGAGATTAGGATGGTAACTCCAAAGCCAAATTTAGCAGTGTATCACCCACGCGCGGCCGCTTGAACTTACAGAATGTTTGGAATTGCTCTATGTTTTCACATCACATTTTTAGCTGCGCTCCATATTTTAACCAAACTGATTTAACTCTACACACTCTACTCGAGGAGAAGATAGAGTTGTGATAACAGGGTGCTCCACAAATTTCTATTTTTTAAGGTGAGTTCACGGGCAGTCTCAAACGTGCTCTTAGTTTCGTTATTAAAAAAACTTCAAAGTCAAATGCCAAAGTTTGTTCACTTGACCTCACTCGATCGGTGCCTCTCGCACGGTAAAAAGAATCATCGCGAGACGTTTGATGAGATTTTTTTGTTTCTCGCAGTGGAACAGTAGTAGATTTGAATTCAATAAAAAACAAACACACGCACATCTTGTTACTTCTCCAAGCTTAGAAATTTTTGTTTTGTGTAAAACCCTATACCATCCCAAATCTGCTCGGAGTGCCATGTGGAAAGAGGTGGGCAATAGACTGATTTGTTGTCCTACTAAAATGAAGCCAGATTTTAGTGTTTAGAAGAGGCACAACAATTTTTATTTTTGAAAGTGTAGGACTTTCCATTACTCATGAGTCCAGCTAAATCGCTAGACACCAACTTCCCGATCCACACCAATCAAGATGACCTCCACGAGAAATTCTTTCTCTTTCAACAGGGGCAAAACCCTAGAGAGATCATTATTGTATTTTGGCTTAGAGTCTGTTTGGTAGGACTCATACCCGGCTCTAGCTTTGGCTCATTTGGAGGAGTCATATCAAAAATTTAAGGAAAAACTATTTTTCTAATAAAAAAATAGAGGAGTCGGGACCGTTTTGGAAGAAATTCTCCAAAATGGCTTCGGCTCCTCCGAAAAAACTTTTCAATCGTAGCCGTGCATAACATGTCCTTAGATCATTTTCAATGGGAGTTTCATAACCTAGTTTCCAATACACTAATATTTTGGTAACTGTGCAGCTCTCTCTACTCCCATAAAACTTTTATCATCTTTCTCATCATCAATACACTGTCACATCAACATATTTAATGCCCATGAAATTTTGATGAAACTCCATTGAGACTGACCTTATAGCTCTGGACATGTAAATGCTTTTTTTTATTTAAACTTAAACTTGTCCTTTACTTTTTTTTAGATAAAGGATAGAAACTATCCGGCTTCATCTACCCGTGAGTAGAATCAAGCCAAACTATTACATCATTAAAAAGTAAAGAAAGAAATTGACTGGAGGAAATACATCCCCAACAAGGAGTTCGAGTAGTTCTACGCGACCTCTGTCTTCCACCATGATATCAATTCCACAAAATAAGATCACCAACGTCAAGACGAAGCCGCCAAACACGTTTGTCAGACCTAATGAAGGTACTAAAAATGTTAAACACCGAGTACCATTGAAGATCGGATGCTTCTTCCTTGGCAACAACACGAAGCACTTGGTGTAGAAGTCCACCAAACGCCGAGTTGTTACGCCATCGAATGCCACCACCGCCTTGAGCTGAACACTGAACAAGTTAACCACACGGGAGAACTGCCCCGCCTTAGCGATCAAGAACTTCGACGACGCGCCTATGCCATCGCCGCCGGCCCGGAGAAACCAGACTGGATTTTCACCCAGCTATTGAACGCCTGCCGACGCAAGAGGGGACGGACTGAGCAACGGCTTCAACAGCGCCTTCAACAAGGTACGTGGCACATATAGTTCCACCGCCGTCGCCCTGGGGTAACACGCCAGACAAGGTTTTCACCCAAACCATCGCCACCATCGTCGACTCTGCGCCTGACCAACGTGGAAGACCGCCTTCACCGGAAGGTCACCATCAGGGACGCTCAGAAGGCGGGCACACCACCAATTGCACCGCCCCTGCCCACTGGACGTCAGAACCGGCAGAAGCTCCGGCGTTGACGCCCTGGCTGGCGCCACCGCCTCCGCCTTGGCCAGCCACCACCGTCGCCGACCCTTGAAGTGAGTGACGGATCCAGTTGTTGGAGCGTCGGATCCGGCCGCATAGACACCAGATCCGCCCGTCTAGCACCCAGATCCGGCGACCTGAGCCGCCGCCGCTGCCGCCGTCAAGCTAGGAGGAAGGGATGGGCGGAGGAGAAGGGGATCCGCCATCGCCCCCTCGCGCCAGCCGGGCACCAGCCGACGCCGCTAGCAGCCGCAGCGGATGCCTCCGCCGGGCTCCACGCCGCCCGAGCAGGAGGACAGCCGTCGGCCCGCTGCTGCTTGCGCCACCAGCTCGCGAGGAGAGGAACCCCGCCGCTGCCATCCCAGCCAGCCGCGTGGTCATGCCGGTGGCCAGTTCCAGCGGCGAGGGGAGGGGAGGGGCGGCTGCTAGGGTTTCAGGGGGAGTGGCCGCCTGTGTCGCCCGCGTGGGGGAGCGACGCAGGGGCGAGAGGAGGGATGACTTCAAAATCCTCCTTTACTAATGCATGCTTGGCGGATTTCCTTCCGTCTATCTTTTTTGTGGCAAAAAAAGAAATGTTGAAATCAGGAGACGTCTGCCCAACCTTATATGGGCCAGGCAGCTAGTGTGGCTTAGGACACAGAGTGGACGGAACAACCTATGAACCAGGCTCACTCTTCGTGTATATCCTGTCAAAAACATCATGCGCGGCCTAATTTCAGAGCCTCCGCTTCCAATCCTCTCTTGAAAAAGTATATACTTCTCTTAAATTTGGACATCGCCCGGATGAAACCAGGAGAGTCGTCGCCGCCTCCGTCAGGGCGACCGACGAGAGAGACTGCGTCATCGTCGCACTTTGCAGGCGCCTCGACCATCTTTCCCGTACCAGCATTGGGTCGAGGGCAAATCCACATCGGATATGACATGCCAATGACGGGTCAGCGCTGTTGTCCCTGGCTGGCATGTAGTATTTCGTCGAATTGCAGGCCGTCAGCTTTTCCGCCCATGCCTAGATTAGAGCAAGAATAATAATACAACCAACTCACTTATATAATGGTTTTCTCTTTACTATGGATATAGGATCTACTTTGTCTTTCTCTCATAAACTTCCTTGATTATTGTGTCTGGGTTGACTGTACATCCTACTTCTCCTCTCTCTCTCCTCTTTTCTCTCCTCTACGTCAACATTTAGCCAGCTTGCAGTCTTTTATTATACTTGCTCTCATGCCCACGCGGGGTGCGTGTGCCCGCAGGTGCGTCGAGGCTTGCCCCGCGGCCAAACATACTTTGTCTAGATCAACTCCTACAGCAAACAGTATTTTTTTTTCTTTCATGTTTTGTTTTTCAGCCTCTGTCACCTAGCTATTGGTTCATTATTAGCTTGTGCTCTTTGGTTGTTTTGCAGCCACAGAACCTGCAAGAAGCTTAGCGTGCCACACCATACAGTACTTGTCTGTCTAATTAACAAATACTACTACTACTACTAACTAATCAATAATTCAGCACTACCAACCACGTGCCCGTACCCAGTACAAACATATACTATACGACATGCGTAGCAGTGTTTTTTTTTTCCTCTAATGACAACTTGGTTTAGATTAGACGACAAATCAACCAGCGACAGCGACAGCGTCGTTGGTTTTAAAATGGCACTGCCACTTAGCTCTGTGCTGTCTGCCTGTGCCGATCGAGACGATCGAGCTGGCCGGCACTGACAGGCACGCCGCGACCCATATGGCAGGCGTCCACGAAGCGCGCACCGGCGGCGGTGCCGCCACCAACGGCTGGAGATCACGGCGCGTCCTGCTGTTCCCGCTGCCGTTCCAGGGCCACATCAACCCGATGCTGCAGCTCGCCGGCGCGCTCCACGCGCGGGGGCTCGCCGTCACCGTGCTCCACACACACCTTAACGCGCCGGCGGACCCCGCGCGGCGGCGCCACCCGGAGTTCCAGTTCGTGGCCGTGCCCGACGGCGTCCCGGCCCACGTCGCGGCGTCCGGGAACGTCATCGACATCATCGAGGCCATGAACGCGGCCATGGAGGCGGACGGGTCGGCGGCCGTCAGGGCCGTCCTCGAGTCCGTGGTCACCGACGAGGCGCGGCCCCCTGCCGCGTGCATTGTCTTCGACGCCAACCTCCTCGCCGTGCCCAGGGCTGCCGAGGCGGTCGGGCTCAGGACGCTGGTGCTGCGCTCCGCCAGCGCCGCCTGCCTCGGTTGCTTAATGGCATACCCCATGCTTCACCAAAAAGGCTATCTGCCTCCTCAAGGTCAGGAGACTAGAGAATCTCAAATATATACATAGAAGTTTTATTTCGTAGATATCAATTTGACATAGACCATATTCTAGTAACACATTCAAACAAATTAGATGGACAATTAACCTTTTCAGAGATGTGATGTGATTAATCACCTGATCAGAGATGGACTATTATTATTCCTATATATGTGGTGCGTGTTCTAACCGACTGTTCCTATACATATGCATATGCTCTGTTCTGTTCTGTTTTAGAATCGAAACTCTACATGCCAGTCAAAGAGCTGCCGCCGCTGAGAGTAAGGGACCTCTTCTATTCAAGCAGGAGCAACAACAAGAAAATGCGCGAATTACTCGCTCGGGCCAACGAAGCAACGAAGAGTTCCTCTGGTCTAGTGATCAACACACTCGATGCTCTGGAGAAAGCAGAGCTGAAGAGAATCTCCGAGGAGCTCCACATCCCAATGGTACTTGCTCCTGGCCCTCTCCACAAGCTCTCCTCCAAGAGCACGAGGAGCAGCAGCACGCCGGACGACCAAAACTGCATCAGCTGCATCGAGTGGCTGGACAAGCAGCCCTCGGACTCCGTGCTGTACGTGAGCTTCGGGAGCTTGGCTTCCCTGGATTCCAGTGAGTTCTTGGAGGTGGCCTGGGGCTTGGCCAACAGTGGCCACCCTTTTCTGTGGGTGGTTCGTGCAGACTCGGTGCGCGGCTTGGATGGTGGTCCGGATTTTCCAAATGGCTTTGAGGCTGCAGTTCATCATGGAAGGGGCAGGGTGATCCGATGGGCGCCGCAGCAGGAGGTGCTGGCGCACCCTGCGGTCGGTGGATATTGGACACACAGCGGATGGAACTCCACGCTGGAGAGCATCAGCGAGGGCGTTCCTATGATCTGCAGGCCTCAGTTCGCGGATCAGATGATGAACACGAGGTACGTGGTGAATACATGGGGTGTTGGGTTGGAGCTGGAAGGTGAGCTCGAAAGAGGCAGAATTGAGGAGGCCGTTAGGAAGCTCATGGAGGAAAGGGAGGGGGAGGAGATGAGGGAGAGAGCTAAGGAGCTTAAGAAGAATGTAGCGGATTGTTTGAAAACTGGTGGGACTTCACAGGTTGCAATTGATAAGTTGGTGGATTACATACTTTCAATGTGATCTTTGTGTAGGCGCCGCCTATGTATTTTTTTGGCAGCTGAGGAATCTAAACTGCATTTTATTCAGGCATTCTAGCTAGTATTGAGGTGGTTTATTACAAATGAAAAGTTCGATTTGAATCAAGTATATCATCATCTTGTATGAAAGCCCTTTTATGAGAAAAAAACAGTTAATTAGCATGGGCTTTCTGCACCTTCCCACTAAAAAAAGAATGAAAAATAATTGTGCAAATCAATGAAAAGTACTACACTGCAAGAAATAACAAGAATTGGCATTGCCCATTGGCAATGACAAATCTTGAATGTGGTAGTCTAGTGGTTTCTACTTGTAGCTACAACTAATCTGCTTGTGCGCAGCAAACATACAAGTAGTATAGTCCAAGAGCAATACCTTACATCGAGGGAATGGAGTTTACGGATGGTCGGAGTAGAGCAGTACAAGGAAAAATATTCTGAGCAGTAGTACAAGGTAATGAGAAGACAAGAGCAGGGCATTGAACACGTTGATAACAATAATTACCTACGGCCTTTAAGTGACCGGCCCCGGCCCACTCCACTGGCCCATCACGCACTCTCCATTCCATGCTCCATGGACAGCAGCAGGCGTATTCTTGGCCTGTTGTCCAATGTACGTACCATTCTTCCCCATTAAACTATTCAAAGGAACCAAAATTTGGGAGTGCCTCGACTGCTCCAGTGAGACAGCGACAACAAAGGTCAAGTGACCTGTCAGAGAAGTATTATGCAGCATAATTTTCCGGATAAGACATTGTATGGCTTGGAGCAACAACTGAACATTTTGTTGTGGATGCTAATTAACAGCGCAGTGAAGAATTGAAATCTGTTGCAACCTTTGGCTGAGCTTTTGTTGAGACTGGGCGGCATACTACGGCTAGTGATTTCTATAGCTGATAAGTCGGTTGGTACTATTTTGTTATGAGAGAAAAAAATACTATATTATAGTTGCTAAATTAAGCTGATAAGTTCAAGCGAATAATTAACTATTTCTCCGTTGTTTCCTGGTTACTCTCACAATTTCAACAGCTACTGCCGAGAGTGCATTTTCTATTCTGAAGAGCACCAAGACAAGACAAGTTTGCGCTACAGGATGGAAGATGAATGTCTTGCCAATAATTTGCTAGTGCAAATAAAGGGGGAGCCTTTAGACAAATGGAACTATGATGACATTATTGCTGAATTCAAGAAACAAAAGTGTAGATTGCTGTAGAATACTTCACTAATCTGGGTACATATTCCTTTGTTTAAAGAAGCCTATATGTGTATGTAGCCTTACAAATTATAACCAATATATATAATATATAATGCACCTCCTTAGGCATGTGTCCAATATTGTAACTGATTGAGTCATCGTCACCATGTACTTCATGAATCATGACTTCATGAGCAAGGATGTCGTGATTGCTTGTTTAAGTTGATGTATCTGTCGCCGTACGTGATGCTCCCAAACTGTATAGTTCTCCAAATCAGGTCGTCTGATTTCGTGTGATCTTATAGTAATATTTTGTGGTGGCTAGACAGCACATACATTGATAATATATTTTCTCTGTCTTCCCAATCATCAATGAATGCTTCTCGGTACCCAATTTATTCACTTCTTCTAGAAAAGAGATATCAGGCCTTTCTGTGTACGCTCCATCTATAGCCTCAACCAAAAACTAAAAAATGAATGAAAGCATTATTCCTATTCAAAGTGAGATAGTAACTCATACAATTGATAATTAAGATATTTTCCTAATGCATAAACGATAATTACTCTCGTCAATGAATAACACTATATATATTAACCTAACTGCATCTCCAAGAGTTTGTCAAAAATTACTTGACAAATCTTGTGATTTGACAACTCCCTAACCCACGCATCCCCCGAGCGCTCCCAGCGGGCGGCTCGGGGGCTCCTAGCCGGTGGCGCCCGAGCGGCCCCCGTCGCCTCCTCGCCGGCCGCATCCCCCGAGCGCTCCCAGCGGGTGGCTCGGGGGCTCCTAGCCGGTGGCGCCCGAGCGGCCCCCGTCGCCTCCTCGCCGGCCGCCGCCGCCTCCCTCCGGCGTGCGGCGGCCCTGCCCTCCGCTCCCCTCCCTTTCCGTCTCCCTCTCCCTCACTCTCTCTCCGCTCCACCCCTGCCTCCACCTAGCACCTCGCCTCCTCCGGCGAGACGGCTGTCCAGTGGAGCAGATCCGGGCTCCCTAGGGCTGGATCCGGCCTCCTTCTATCCGGATCTATGGCGGTGATGCGAGACGACGGCCTGCTTGACGGTGCGGCCGATCTGGCTCGCGCCTCGGTGGGCTCGGCGACGCGGACGACGACACTGTTCTCCCCACTGTTTGGTGGATGGACAGACTCGGCAGCCGGCGAAACCGCACCGGTGAAGGGGTTTAGTGGCGGCGGGCCGATCTGGGTATCTCAGGCCTGGATCCGCCGGCTGCTGCCCCGTGCTGCCCCTTCTCGGTGCGGGTGGTGCTCGGCGATGCGGACTCAGGCGAGCGTTGCCTCGGGTCGGGGACATTTTCCCTGGCGGTCAACTTGACGGTCGCCGTTCTCGTTGCCGAGTGTTGACCTGACACTCGGCAACTGCTTTACCGAGTGCCCGATATTTGGCACTCGGCAAAGCAGGCTTTGCCGACGAAATCGTTGCCGAGTGGGCTTTGCCGAGGGTCACACTCGGCAAATCTTTTGCCGAGTGGATATGGGCCTTTGCCAAGTGGGTCAGGCACTCGGCAAAGCGGCTGTTTCCAGTAGTGACGCAAGAGCAGCTGCTACCGGCCAAAAGCATGCCGGTGCATATGCTAATTCGGCAAACTCTTGGAGATACACATTGTTTGGATACATTCGTATTCAATTCAATACATATGTGTTGGAGTGAATTAAGGTGGAATATAGTTTACGCTCACTCCAATCCAAAACACATATGGATTGAGATGGATATATGATTACATCAAAATAAGCCTTAAGGAAATTATAAGCTATAGAATAACTTATTATGTGTGTGTTCTATAAGGGGCCAAACATAAAACAAGGCTAGAGAGCGAGCATCACTGCAAAACAAATGTACTGACCGTTCACTTATCCAAGCCGTCTGTGTCAATGTATGATTTACACTAGCGGCTGATTTAAGTGAACCATCAGTGATAATTGCATTTATATTGGAACTTCCTCCATCCCAAATTATAATGCATTTTAAGAATCTTGGAAAGTCAAAATATCTTAAGTTTGATCAAACTTATACGATAATATAATAATATTATTGGTATGGACTAAGTATCATTAAATTTTTTATCAAGTATATTTTCATAATATATCTATTTGATATTATAAATCTTTATATATTTCTGTATAACTTTGGTTAAACTTGAGATGCTTTGAGTCTCCAAGATTCTTAGAATGTCTTATAATTTGGAATGAAAGATGTATTTGTTTTACCAGTGTAAATAGAATATTAGCACCCATAGTTTTTATAGCAAACGCCCTGTTCGCTTGGCTTATCAGTCAGCCTCCGAAACAGTGTTTTTGTCTCACAGAAAAACAGTAAAAAACGCATCAGCCACCAAAAACAACGAAACAAACAAGCTGAAAATTGTCAATGTAAATTTGTTCATGCAGGCTGTTCTTGGGCTGGGTCCACAAATTTTACATTATTAGTGCCGGCTAGTTATGAGGAGAAAACATGGCTATATTAGTGCACAACGCTTAAACTAGAATGAGGACCAACTCCAGAACCCCATCACCCAGACACCCACCGGCCACCGCTTAAACGTCTCTGTGAAGGTTAGCGGGGACGGCAATAATGGCCGCTGTCCAAGAACCGTGCACCGGCAGGGGTGGTGACCACGGCGGCGGCGGCGGCGGAACGCACGGGCGCCGCCGCGTCCTAATGTTTCCGGCGCCGTTCCAGGGGCACATCAACCCGATGCTGCAGCTGGGCGACGTGCTCCACGCACGGGGCTTTGCCGTCACCGTGCTCTACGTGACGTGTCTGAGCGCGCCGGACCCCAAACGGCACCCGGAGTTCCAGTTCGTGCCTGTGCCCGACGGCGTTCCTGACCACGTCGCCGCGTCCGGGAACGCCCTCGACGTCGTCGTTGCCATGAACGCCGCCATGGAGGCGGACGAGTCGGCGGCCGTCCGCGGCATCCTCGCGTCGGTGCTCGGCGACGAGGGGCAGCCCCCGGCCGCGTGCCTCGTCTTCGACAGCAACCTCCTAGCCGTGCCAAAGGCTGCCGCGGCACTCGGCCTCCCAACGCTGGTGATGAGCACCGGGAGCGCCGCCTGCTTCCGTTGCTTGCTCGCCTACCCCATGCTTCATGAAAAAGGCTATCTGCCTCACCAAGGTGATAGTTTCATCAATTATTACGTCAGCACAAATAATGAGATTTGCTTTGGATTATTCTGTTAATTATTTTCGAAACTTTTCGTACATATTTTTGTGCTACCTGTAGTCATCAGTCATAAACATCCATCTATCTCTCTCTCGTACTACTGGAATCTTTCCACTGTACGCAACAAACTTTTAAAATGAAATTTGCCTAGCAACAAACGAATTTAACTTGCAAGGTTGGTTTTTGGTCCAATATTCCAACAAACGTTTTTTTTATACAAAGTGGGCAACGAGCCCACGTTCTATGTCAACGGTGGCATGTCCACGTTGGTTCGTGGCGCAAGCGTGGTGTGTTTTGGACCGCTTAACATTTTTAGTTTAATAAAAGGAGCCAGACAGGACTCCACCAAAAGTTTAAGAATCTACGGTGCAATTTACTGAAAAATAAAGTACTTAACGGTGTAAACTTAGCTATATAGTTTTCTCATCACAATTGCCCCTACTTTTATCAGATGCTATGTCGTTTTGCCCCTATTTTAACATTTAGAGCGTTCTGATAGATACAACCATGTTTGGAACGCGGGGATTTTTTCCCATTCCTGCATTTTCCTGTGAAAATGAATTGGTTCCTGTGAAATTCCAGCGCAATTTCTGTGAAAATCCTGGGTTTCAAACATGTCCTAAAATTTTTTGGGCATACATTTAAAATTTGAGCAAATTTTAACAAACATTTAGTTGGAAATGTCTGCAAGTGGACAAATAAAAAGTACAATATCACACATATATATTATTTTACCAATTCTTTGAATGTTTTCTCCTTTTTATATCCTTTATTCCAACTCCAACTATCAAAGTTAAACTAGGGGGCAATTGGAAAAAACGAGTTTTTTTTTATTTTTAATCAATTTTATTAAATAATTTATAAATATTTTTTTTAAAAAAACAAATCTAACTCTTTTGACCGCGTCAGTCCTGCGGGTGCGACCAAATAACGTTGACGCGCCAACGCATGGGGTGGCAAAATCTGGCACGTTAGACAACGTTTTCGATGTAAAAAAGCTTATCGAGCCACTGTCGTTGGCAGTATTATTTTATCGCGCCACCAGAAGTGGCGTGACAAGACTAAACTTTCAAAAATTCATAACTCATCAATACAATGTCGGGTGAAGATGATTTTTTGAATGTTATGATTTTGCCATGCTACATGGATTGATATGACAATGTTATTTGCCGCTGGCGGGGTGACCAAAAGGGTGAAATTTGTAAATTTATTTTAGAGCAGTTATTATTAAAATATTAAATATAAAATGGTTAAAAATAATAATAAAAAAGCCAGCAAACGATTTGTTGGGGGTTGTAAAAGAATGGGCTATATATATCACAAACTAAAAAGAAAACGAGAGGACAACCTCACAATTGGTATTCACACCTCAAGCAAGAATACCATTTGTCCCATGAGTAAACGAATTGTGTGCACTATAGACTATAGTACTAAAGTATGTTTTAACTATATAGTATATATGCATGCTCTTGTATATAGAGTCGAAGCTTGATATGCCGGTGAAGGAGCTGCCACCGCTGCGGGTAAAGGACCTCTTCTATACACCCCCGAGCCACCAAGAGGTAATGAAAAGAACAATTGCTCGAGCCGTTGAAGCAGTAAAGAATTCCTCTGGTCTACTCTTGGATACATTTGATGCTCTAGAAATAGCCGAAGTACAGAGGATCCACGAAGAGCTCAACACACCTCTTGTATTCGCAACTGGTCCTCTCCACAAGCTATCCTCCTCCAAGAGCAAGAGCATAGGGAGTAGCTTGTTGGACCAAGACTTCAGCTGCATTGAGTGGCTCGACCAGCGTCACCCAGAATCGGTGCTGTATGTGAGCTTCGGAAGCCTGGCTTCCCTGGACTCCAATGAGTTCTTGGAGGTGGCCTGGGGCTTGGCCAACAGTGGCCATCCTTTTCTATGGGTAGTTCGTCCAGACATGGTGCGAGGCTTGGATGGTCCGGGCTTCCCAAACGGCTTCGAGGCTGCAGTTCATGGCAGGGGCAAGCTGATACGATGGGCGCCGCAGCAGGAGGTGCTGGCGCACCCCGCGGTCGGTGGATTTTGGACCCACAACGGATGGAATTCGACGTTGGAGAGTATCTGTGAGGGTGTTCCAATGATGTGCAGGCCTCAGTTCGCAGATCAGGTGACGAACACGAGGTATGTGGTGAACACATGGGGTGTTGGGTTGGAGCTGGAAGGCGAGCTTGAAAGAGGCAGAATTGAGGAGGCTGTTAGGAAGCTCATGGAGGAAAGGGAGGGAGAGGAGATGAGGGAGAAAGCTAAGGAGCTTAAGAAGAAAGTGGGAGATTGTTTGAAAGCTGGTGGGACTTCTCACGTCGCCATTGACAAGTTGGTGGATTACATACTCTCTATGTGATCTTTGTGTATTCCCTATATTCTTTTCGACGTCTGGATCTATAATAAAAATATATATTTTAAGTTGGGTCGTCTCATCAATCTTAAGTGGATTACATACTCCAAAAAAATTCCTCTACTCTTAGAATGGCACTTGACATATTAACACAACGCACAATTAATGTCATTTGTTCCTCATGGCTAACATCTAGGGTACAATCCAAGATAACACAGAAGTATGTGGCATCTTTTATGATATTCAAGATATGTTTTTTCACAACATCAACAAGAATAGCAATTAACTCATTATGAATAGTGGGGCCAAGATAATGATGATAAATTTTATTATTATGAATGCGCCTAATATGTTCTTGCTTCACTGGGCCAAATTCAACAATCATTTCTACTGTGGCCAGGAAATTACCATTATTTGGTTGATAAAGTTTTGCATTTGATTCTCAAAAGGCTAGATTTTGTTTAGCAAGAAACTTCATGGTAGAAACTATTCTTACCAACACTTGCCTCCAACGCTCCTTCTCTTTTGCAATTTCCCGCTGCATTTCATCATTAATTATTTGATTTTTGCTTAATCTAATCTGAAGATCATTCCATGTATTCATGTTTGTCAAATGCTCTACATTGTTCTCATGTTCTTTGAGTTTCTCACTCATATGCCTCCAATCCCTCACTCCATCAGATGCTAACAAAGACTTGTTCTGATTTTATTCGAATAATTTGCAACAAAAACAATAGATCTTGTCCACATGTTTGGCGTAAACCAGACACTTCCTGTCAACAATCTCACCATTAGTTAACTTTCTAGAGTAATAATCATAAGAAAAACACCTATTACTGGATCTCTCTTGGGACTTGTAAATTCATTTCTTTCACAGGCCCTTTCTCAAGATATCCCTTTTTCTATTATCAAGATTTTCCCATATTCTAGGATTGAAGAGTCAAAAGTGAATCTTCTTATTCATCGACACTAATATTTTATGTACCATCCGAGGGCTGTAAATTTTCACGTCCCAAAGTGTCCTCATTGGCATCAGCTTGTGAATCTAAATACTCCTCCCCTGTAGCACCCTCATTGGCATCAGCTTGTGCATCTAAATTCTGCTCCTCTATACCACTATTATTGCCATCATGTTCCTACCCTATTGACTCCGGTATTACTTGAAGCTAGAAAAGGCTTATGTATATCACCCTTTTGCGATTCTATGAACTGCTCTTCTTGTTTTCTTTTTTTCGTTTCTGTGCACTAGACAAATATTTCTTTGGCAACATCTAACATGTTAAAAAAATATATTGAATTAGAAAATTAGATCAAGCCCTATGCGGCTAAGTTGTATCCCTGTTCCCTAATTCCCTGTAGGCTATAGGTGATAAACATACCAGTAGAATGCCGCAGTGATGGCCGCTGGCTGCTAGCCTGCTACAATCACAAGAATACAGGAACGCCAGACTGCAGGTCACAGCAGGATGCAGCACCGCCACCAGCACGCTGTCACGTCGCGATTCGCGACAGGTCATAGGATGGAAGTGGAAAGGTTGCGTGATCGCGTTAGGGCCGGCTCACGCAAAAGGAACGAACGATCAAATGGACCGTATAAAAGTATAAGCTGAATACCTGTAGTATGGAGGGATATACTCATGGGCCCCTAGAGCCATGACAACTCCCTTCCCCCCCCCCGGCGCACCGGCTGCACCCCCATCCGGGCCTGATTTTAAACCAAGCATTCCAATAACGAGGAGTCAAGTATATCAATATATCATCTTGTATTAAATAAGACGGTTTATAAGTGCTAAAATGAGTTGGCATGGCTTTCTTCACCATTTCACTAAAGAAGGAAAGTTGACGGTGCAACGCAATTAAAAAGTACTACTCCACACCGACAAAACTAAGTCTCTGGTGTGTACGTCTCCGAATCTTTGGTTACCCGTATATGGGCTGACCAGGCTCCGGGGATACAACATTCCCTTCCTCTTCACCATCCCCAACCACATCCATAACTACAGTACGCAGATCGACTAATGCACAAATGAGCAGTAGAGAACAGAGCAGCTGAGAGAGAACTGAGCAGAGGAGGTGGTGGCGTGAGACGGCCTGGGTAGCACCAGCCACTAGGACAAGTTTAAATTTTTTTAGGGCGGTTGGGGATGGCTTGTAGGATTGGTTTTGCTAGCTGTCCCTACTAAACGAATTCAAATATTTATATAACATAATATTCTACGATTGCTGGAGCATGTTTTTTTTTTTACAGAGGAAATGTTGCGGCCTCTGCGTAGCTGGAGCATCGGTTGGTAGGCTAGTTTTATGAAGCCCGAAAAAAAAGTAGCCGTGGGGAAAAATATGGTGGAAACTGCATGCCACATCTCAATTCGGGGTTGTGAACGAATCAATGAATTATAAGAAAACTACCATTGCGTAGAAGTAGTTATTCAATTTAATTCACATCCTTTCGAGGACATTACATTGTTTCTTAAGCTACTACTATTAGAGCTGTTTGACATAACTTACAACAATTTTATAAACTACTCCCTTCATCCCAAATTGTAAATCATTCCAAAAATTTTGAAGAGTCAAAACACTTTAAGTTTGTCCAAAGATTATAAAGAGAAACATAAACATTTATGACATCAAATAGGTATAGTATGAAAATATAACTAATAAAGAATCTAATGATACTTAATTGATATCAAATATATTATTATCATAGTATATAAATTTAGTCAAACTTTATAAACTTTGACTCTCTAAGATTCTTAGAATGACTTACCATTTGGGATGGAGGGAGTATTTTTTTTAGAAATATTTATTTCCAAAATAGTTTCATGAAGTTCTTTTTCTTCCACTCTCACAAATACATGAAGTAGGATAAAACTGAAAAGTAGCTTATTTTAGCTATCTCCTTTATTTCTCTATCATATCCATACATAAGGTTGTTAGTGAAGTTTTTCTAATATATTATTGTCGTGTTTGATTTCTCCAGTGTGATCAGAACCTGCATCATTAGGGCAACTCCAACCAATCCCTCAAAATTTGCCCCCCTATTCCTTCAAATGAGAGTCCCTCATCCATATTTCATCCCCTACTCTTCAGTGTACTCCAACCGATCTCTCAAATTTTCCCTACTTTACACTGTATTGTCATCAATCCTATTCATTGGTCTCACTTGTCATCTTTATGAGAAGAGAGAAAGGAGGATGAGGGAGGAGTGAAAGAAACTTGATGTCGCCCAGTAGGACTAGAGGGGGGGGGGTGAATAGGCCAGTTTTAAATAAACTTGCAAACTTTCTGTCAGCACAAGTCCGACACTACCGGGGTGCCCGGCACTGCTGCTCTTAGTCCGGAAGTGCTGGTCACCAGGACAGAGATAAGCACAATTCAAAAAGTAAACTGAGAATGGAAGTTGTGCTTGAATAAAAACCTTCCTAGAGGTGTAGGGAACCTCTAGCACCACCTGAAGGTGGTAGCAACACACCCACCAAGTAGATCGGGACCAAACCCTAGAAATCACCTTGAGGACAAATGCAAGTAAAGCAAATAACACAAATACAAGTGACACAAGATTTATCCCGTGATTCAGCGTCGCCACCAAGGCTGGCCTAAGTCCATGTTGTTGAGGTTCGCCACACAAGGCTTAGGCTTGCCCCACAAGGCTTACCTTTCCCTCGTACTCAAATCGAGAAAGTGAACTCTTAAAGTGAGGGGTGATTTCTTAGCTTCAATGAGATGGTTACAAACCTCCCGGGGCTGCCACACAAGTTGGCAAGCTCCACGGGCGACGCTCTAGCCGGCTAGGAGCAAGCTCCAAGAGTAACGAATGCAATCCACCGGCTTGAACGCGAACCAAGTGCTCTAGGCAATGAAGAACAGTTTGGGCTGCTCTCTAATGGAGTTTGGAGGCTCAATCTCTCAAAGGATTGGAGAGGAAACAAAAGAGAGAAAGCTTGAGGGGCTCCAATGGAGTTAGAGAGAGGGAGAGAGCTTTCTGTTTCTGCACTGGTTGGGGAATGGTCGGGAGACCGTTGGGGCAGCAGGGAGGGGAAATAAATACCCTCTGCTGTCCAACGGACACTTTAAGTCCTAGCACTGCTGGACTCAGTCCCGGCACTGCAGGACATTGCTGGACTTAAGCCCGACACGTACTGCTGGACCACAGCACTGCTGCTCAGGGGAACAACACCGCTACGCTGCCCAAAATTGCTCTGAATGAAAAACTGTTTTGCAGGGAGTCTAGGCAAGGTATGAGAGGATATTTGGTGGAATTTGAGCACTTGGTTGCACATTTACACATGCACATTGCATCCCCCTTTGTAGTACGGCCTTTCCTAAACTCAAATTCAAAACATCAAATAATTTAAACGTCTTTGAGTTGGTCACCGTATCCTTTGATAATTTGGGGCTGCACCATTGAATGTATTTTCCTCATTCTTATAATACCTTGATCATGTGTTTGCAATCATCATTGTCTCATCTCTTTGAGCAAACACATCTTAGAGCTTGCGACTTGAATCTTTCCAACAAATATGAATTCAGCTCATGGCTTCAAGTCACTTCCACTAATAAATTGATCCTCAACATAATATGACTCCTCATAGCTTGATTAGTACTTCGACTCAATGCAAGTACTCTCTTCTTCACCTTAGCCATAGTACCTCGGTCTCCTTGACCTTCACCTTTGCTTAGTACCTCGAAGTCCTTTCCTTGCTATCTTCACCCTATCAAGCCATACTCAAGTCACATCATATTAAGCATCGATTGAAAACCCTTTCTTCAATATTGTGATCCTTGCTTGAATATCTTATAGATATGAATGTTGAGATCAATTAAGCTTTGATATATGAGACTCCATATCAATATGGTCAAGTCAATTCACAATTCCTTAGATCCTCCTTATTTTGGCTTGACATTCCTATCACTCACTTCAATCTCTATCTTCAAACTTCTAGCTTGATCATATTAATACAAAGTGATTCTCCAAATCTTTGTCCATACAAGCAAACTAAACTAGAGACCATATTATATACAATATACATTGTCTCCTTTGTCATTTGACCTTTGCTTGGTGTTTTCTCACTAATGCACTATTAATTCATTATTTAATCCTTGATCAACAGTAGTCCATTATCCAACTCTTCTTGTTCATGTAAAGCAAGCCAATATAGAGACCAATCCATAACTATTAACTCATGTATCATTTGCCATTTGTCAAGTATGCTTGCTTTCACATGATACTATGATATCCCACAATATAGAAGCCATTTCATTGATTCCATTTGCATTGTTGTCTTTTGCTTGAACTAGATTATTCCCATGATCTTCCAATACAACAATACACAATTTGACCTTCATTTCAACATTGCGTGGAATACCATCAAGTTTGTTTTTCTTGTTTAACCTTTCATATACTTAGCAAACTTGTTAGACCTTTAATTGTGTTGTCACTCAATTCACCAAAACCCACTAAAGGGCTAGATGCACTTTCAATCTCTCCCTTTTTTGGTGATTGATGACAACACAATTAAAGCTTACAAGAGATTGATAAACATTAAGATTTTGAATCCTATGATGTATTGAGCTCCCCCTAAATGTGTGCATTGAAGGGAATTCAAATTTGGCCTCAAATGCCAAATGCACATATTAAGGAACAAGTGTGAGAACTCTCCTATATCATAGCATCTGTGGGGTGCAAGGTGTCATCAAGATAAATGTGATGCTCATGACAGTTATACACATCAGAGAAAAGTTGTACTGAAATTACACTGGGCGGCATTGCCATTCTGAGAGCGGCACTGCCGCACCTGTGGCAGTCAGCACAACTATCCTTGCACACACAACATATTTTTCCCCTTTACATATCAATCTTTTTTTTATACCCCACTTATACTTTTAATATTTCTCCCCCTTTGGCATTAATCTCCAAAAAGGATCTCTCTACCAAAGGAAGAAATCATGGTAGACAAGTGAGGGCAAGAGGTAGGTAGAAGTTTTAGTAGATACAATTTCATTTTTATATTTGCTACCAAACAAAGTATGCAACAAATCAAGTCAATATTCTTGAGAAGTTAGCATATTTAGCTCATGCCTCACTTAGATGACAATTTTAGCATTAGACAAACTCACACCATCACCACAAGAGGCATCAACCAAATATCTAAAGGATTCTCTAATCGTCACCACAAGAACAAACTTATGGTGTGACTTAATAAATTGCACACACTAGCATGTAAGGGCCTAGATGCACAAAGGTAGTACAAGAGTTCATGGAGTGATATACCTTTGTTCTAAGCCTCATAATCTCTATCATGATGATTATTTTGAATTTAGTGCTTTGATGAGCTTGGAACTTGTTCAAGCAAAAAGATCTCATTTGTGCCCATCTTTCATCATCATCATCTTCAAGGAGATATCACAAACTTGTGCTTGATATCAATTGAGAGTCCATTGCTAGCTCTTGTTGTCATTTTGAGATACCAATTGAAGACATATTTCTTGATATACCAAATTGAAAGATTATCCATCAATACCAATTGAAATATGATCTTCATAGTATGACACCAATTGAAGGAGTCTTCACAAGTTGATGCCAATTAGAATGGATGCTTGTATCTCATAATGTCACATAGATATCTCCTAATAGAGGCTTACAAAAATAAGAGATGACATTAAATTGCACAAGCTAGAGTTTCCCAACTAGTGATCATTTTGGATGTGGAAGGCATGTAGATCACTAATTGCAGAACCTCATAACATAGACTAAGTTCCCCCTTTTTGATAGTGCACACATATATATGTGGAAGACAGGAACATATGCACTTTTGGTCATTTAAGTCCAAACAAGGAAATTTAAGCTATATTATGGAGAGTAGCTACTAACGAGATAAAATTACAATCCAAATGAATATGAGAGACAACTTTACCAATTTGGATTGAGTTAGTGTAGCATACTCATGAGAAACTCATTCTCACCGAGAGACTATACAAATTCACTAGAAAAAAAGGTTAGTCTCAAAGACACAAGACATAGAATGGCCCCCCCTTAATATGTGCATCAAGTACTCAAATTACTTGTGAAATGCACTAGAATCGATTTAAGAGTCTGGAGGAGTTCATCCTATATCTTGGTCAAGGCATGATAAAGTTGCAATAATTGAAATTATGCCAAGGACACATACCACCACCAAGGTAGATAGATCACCACACAATGCCATCATAAGTGAGACTTCAATGAATTGGATGGCAATAGTTTTTAACTTGATCAAATGTAGTGAAATAGAGCTTTCATGATCATCCAAGATCCATATTAGGTTCCTAGTTCTTTCTTTACAATGAAAGTCCACAAATCAATTATTTCTCTCCAACCCATTTACAGCTGGTTCCACCAAGGATTGGGGCATTCAACACTAAACCAGAAGCTCTTGGTTTATAAAGACCAAGACATCCAAGAATAAATGTGAGGCGGCCAAAGAATCTAAAGGAACCATCCATCCATGTTTCTCCAATGTGTGAGACAACATAATCATGAATTTAAAAGAAACCATTTGTCCCACAAGATATTAGCTAAACTCCTCCTCAATGTTTGCATACAAGGGTACAGAAAGCACACTCATGCATATAAATGAACCTAGGTGAAGGGAGAAGTTCAAAATATATACCAACTGATTTCAAACTCCTTCAAGCAACTTGCAATTCAATTCCAAGTAGCTAATTTTCAGATTTTGTCTTCATTGAAAAGAATTTATATCTCTCAGACCACTAGACAAATATGCATGAAATTTGGTGAAGATGTTCATACATGAGTCCTCTTAACTGCTGTCAAAATTTCAGCTCATTTGGACTCCATTTGATCAGTCAAAAAAAAAATTCTACCAAGATTGCTAGGTCTGAAAAACACTCAGTTTTTAGCTTTTGTCCACCTCAGAGAAAACTTCATATCTATCAAAATACTAGTCCAGTATTGATGAAACTTGGTATATGTATGAATATACATGTCCTTTAACTTCTGTAGAAGTTTTAGCCCATCTGGACATCATTTGAGCAGTTAAACCAATTTTCTACCAAAACTGCTCAAACCTGAAACTGCACTGCTGAGACTGACATAAATCAACTCAAAATTGATTTTCTTCTAAACCAATCTTCATGCCAACTGTACAGCAGCAAGTACTAGATATATATTTCATGCTCACAAAGTTTTAGGACAATTCATCAGTGTTTGGACATCCAAATCCATTCTTGAAGGCAACCAACTCAGATTTCACTTTTTTGGACAGATTACATGATTTTCTCAATTCTTCTCTTTTTGTCCAATCTTGAGATGATTTGGGATAAGAATACTCACAAGATGTTATTTCCATTCAGTCATCTTATCAATGCTTATAATATTGTGAATTCTTCAAATATAGTTTATCCAAACCAATCTCTTCTTACTTTAGGTGAAGAGTAACCTTTAGGCTTGTGATTCATCCAATTCAAGCACAACCTCTTCTCTATGATTTTCTATAAACAATCTCAAACACAAGAGGTCATTAGTACCACAAACACTAGTTTCTCATTTAGTAACCCTTTATATGTGGATGGCAAGTAGGCTACCAAAAATAGAGAAACCTCATAACATGGACTAAATCTCTCTTAAAGCCTCATGCACATTCTTATGAGTGGAATGACAATGTAAATATGCATGATTGGTCAATTAAGTCCAAAGGGCAGATTTAAGCCATATTATGGTGAGTGCCTAACATAGACAAATCAACTCCAAATCAACTAGAGAGAGAATACATCACATAGTTTTGGATTAATGACCTTCCTATGATAGCACACTCCGTTTAAGAAACACATTCTCAATTAGCTAGTGAGACTACACAAATATCACTTAGAGAGAAAGGTTAGTCTCACAACACTAGTCATAGAGTGAAGTCCATTTTTATAAGTGCTCTAAGTATTTGAATTTCTCATATAACACTTTATTCAATTAAGAACTTAGGATTTCACTCTATGTCTAGGTCATGGCAACAAAAGGTTAATCGAATTGAAATATGCCAAGAAATACTTACAACCATTAGAGCATGTAGATGGCCATAATATGAGAATGTGATTTTGCCAATCTACCATATGACAAGAATCCATCAAGTAGAGAGATCTTGAATTGTGAGTGATAAATGTCTCTACTTGACTTGAGCTTGATTCTTCATTCTTGACCTTCTTGAAATTTACTTGTATTCTTCAATGTGAGCCAAGTATTTGAATCCCTCAAACCAACTCAAAGTATGCTTTCTTCATCTTGAAATTCTTGGTTTGAAGTCCACAAAGGAAACTCAAGTCATCTATGTTTGTTGGTGTGGATGATCAATTCAATTCTAATCATATTCTTCTTCCAGGACCAAAAACCAATATATATAACCTCAAGTGCTTTATTTCCCTAAGTGGCTACACAAGATACAAAGGAGTAAAATGTGAAAATAACATGCACATGAGATTTAGTTGTTACCACCCTTATGAATGTAATGGATGAGGTGGTCTCTTCATCTTCACTTTGCTTATGAACATGTTGTAGGCTTCATCCATAGCTTGGACTGATTTCAGTTGCTACCGAGGTAGGAGGGGCAGCACTGCCACCCATAGGTGCGGCACTACCGCCCCGCTGATTTCCAGCAAGTGTGTGTGCTGCACTTCTTCATAGAGTATGTCAGCGGAAATTTGGTGCAACAACAACTTGATGATCTCCTATCTCTATACTTCATAACCTACAACATAATAAGAACTTGCTCTACTAGAGAGCCATTAAAAGCATCATATGGAAAGTGAATTATTTACTAGAATATTCTAGCCACTCTACTCATTCACAAACATACACATTTGTGAATTTGCTAGAGACTACACAAGTCAAGTGGCTAGCTAGTAAGGGTTAGATACTAGTTACCAAGGTGAATATGAAGTTTGAAATATTTCCATAAATCCATCTTTGAGTCAACCATATAAGAAGGACAATATGAATTGGTTGATAGCTTGAGTGAATATTTTCAATCAACTTGCTCAAGTACCCCGAAGCATCATATCACCTTCAAGTACCTACAACACTTCAAGCACAATTTGGTACCCATACCAAGATGAGTCCATCAAGGTTAGTCACAAGAGACTTAGGCACCCAAATGGCCTTTGTGCTAGCATGTGGTGAACCAATCATATTTCTAGCACAAGTGTCATTTTTGGGCCTCCTAAGCAAACTTACATCAATTGAAGAGTTTAGCTTAAGAGTGTTACCCATGGGACAATCCTTACCAAAATGTCCCTTTGTTCTACAAGTGTAGCATAGGCAGCTCTTGTTCTTGTTGTCCTTCTTTTCTTGACTTTTGCTTGCTACCTTGCTAGTGAGCCTCTTTCTTGATGATGCCAAGCCTTCATCATTCATATAGGGGCATGATGCAATTTCATGTCCCTTCTCATTACATCCATAACACTTCCTATTACTTATACTCGTGTTCTTCTTTGAAAGTGTTGCTTGGTCATCAACCTTGTTGGAACACATAGAGGCATTGTGTCCCAAGTTGGAGCACTTAACATGAGCCACCTTTTTCTTCTCTTGAATCTTGCTCATGCCCTTCTCTTCTTTCTTCATAGTGCAATCTCTCACATGGTGACTCTCTTTCTTGCACTTGAAGCAAGTGATGAAAACCTTCTTTGGTTTATGAGGTTCTTGCTTTGGCTTGGAGACCTTCTTCTTGAGATTGACTTGAGCAGGGGTAGAAGTGGTAGCCTTCCCTTTTCTATGGGGAGCGGCACTGCCGCCCTTAGGTAGCTGTGCTGCTCGGGGATCCTGTTGTGCCACTATCTGTGCAGGATGATCTATACCAACTTTGCCCTTGCTCTCAACCTGTGCACCTTCAAACCCATTGTTGGACTTATGATTTAGTTGATGGGATTTGGTGCATGAATTGGTTGATCTCTTGCAATGAATCAATTCCCTTCTTAGCTTCTCAATCTCTTCCTTGAGCTGTTCATTTTCTTTTGTGATGGAGTCATCACAGGTTTCTATATATACATGCTCAACGGAAGGTTGGCTTGCTTGAGAGCAACAATTGTTAGCACATGATAAAATAGATTGAACTTGTGTACATGTGCATTTGTGGGTGTGAGGTTGATATGATTTTACCGCTGTTATCATAACCTCATGAGCAATCTCTAGCATGATATGAGAATCCATAATGTTCTCATGAGAGCACAATAGCTCATCATGACTTTCTTGCAAAGTCTCATTCTTGCTAGTGAACCTTTCCACTTTCTCCTTAAGCATATAATTCTCATCTTCTAATTGAGCAACACAAGATAGAGAGTTAATAGTATGAGTTTTCTCAATTGATAAGTTTTCATACCTTTTGACCAAACTAGCATGAGAGCACCTAAGCTTTTCATGCTTTTTGGTCAACTTCTCCAAGCATTTGATCTTTTCAATGCAAAAGTAATCTTGCTTGTGAAGTGTTTCTTCTTGCTCATTTATTTTCTCCATGAGCTTCATCACCACCAACTTGTCTTTCTTGCTTAGCCAAGCAAGGTGTTGAGTGATCTCATCATCATCACTTTCATCTTCACTTTCACTATCACTCTCACTCTCACTTGTCACATTCTCCTCTTTCTTTGCCATCAGACTCACATGAGAAGTGACATTGAGAGTTGAGCTTCTTGGTGAGGTGGATTCATCATTTGGCATCCACCGATCATGAGCTTCTTCTTCCTTCAATATGTTAATCTCACAAGAACTAGAGGAAGTAGAAGTACCACATGTAAGAGCAATGTCCTCACCAACAATTTTATTACCTTCCATTAAGTCATATGTCGGTGAGAAGATGGATGTGGCATTATCACTTAGACCGTTTGAGAGAATCACTTGAGGCTCTACATGTGTTGGTGAAGTTAAGCACTCCTCAAGTGATACTTCCAATGAGAGCAACTCCTCATCACATTTGGACTTGCCATATCTTTCTTTGAGAGTAGTCCAAATGATATGAGCATCGTCAAGTGGTTCATCATCTCCAAATATGACAGCATCAAGAACATCTTCACTCAAAGAACTAAATAAGACATTAGTAGCTTGAGCATTATATTGTAAGCATTTCACTTCCTCTCTAGATAGATAGTCCAAATCATCACTAGGAGGTGAAATGCTCACATCTACAATCTGCTCTATATGAGGACCCATGGTCCTAAAACCATCAAGTACATGAGCAGACCAAGATGCATAATTTGAGCCATCTAAAAGTAGAAGTTCTAGAGATACCTCCCCACTTGTCGACATCATTCTCTCAAGGCGGTTAAGCCCAAAATAGAGAGCCAAGCTTTGATACCAATTGAAAGGACCTTGATGTCGCCCAACAGGACTAGAGAGGGGGGTGAATAGGCCTGTTTAAAATAAACTTGCAAACTTTCTGTCAGCACAGGTCTGGCACTGCCGGCCTTGGGTCTGGCACTGCTGCTCTTAGTCCGGCAGTGCTGGTCACCAGGACAGAGATAAGCACAATTCAAAAAGTAAACTGGGAATGGAAATTGTGCTTGAATAGAAACCTTCCTAGAGGTGTAGGGAACCTCTAGCACCACCTGAAGGTGGTAGCAACACACCCACCAAGTAGATTGGGACCAAACCCTAGAAATCACCTTGAGGACAAATGCAAGTAAAACAAATAACACAAATACAAGTGACACAAGATTTATTCTGTGGTTCAGCGTCGCCACCAAGGCTAGCCTAAGTCCACGTTGTTGAGGTTCGCCACACAAGGCTTAGGCTTGCCCCAGAAGGCTTGCCTTTCCCTCGTTCTCAAATCAAGAGAGTGAACTCTTGAAGTGAGGGGTGAGTTCTTAGCTTCAATGAGATGGTTACAAACCTCCCGGGGCTGCCACACAAGTTGGCAAGCTCCACGGGTGATGCTCTAGCCGGCTAGGAGCAAGCTCCAAGAGTAACGAATGCAATCCACCGGCTTGAACGCGAACCAAGTGCTCTAGGCAATGAAGAACAGTTTGGGCTGCTCTCTAAAGGAGTTTGGAGGCTCAATCTCTCAAAGGATTGGAGAGGAAACAAAAGAGAGAAAGCTTGAGGGGCTCCAATGGAGTTAGAGAGAGGGAGAGAGCTTTCTGTTTCTGCACTAGTTGGGGAATGGTCGGGATGACCGTTGGGGCAGCAGGGAGGGGAAATAAATACCCTCTGCTGTCCAACGGACACTTTAAGTCCTGGCACTGCTGGACTCAGTCCCGGCACTGCAGGACATTGCTGGACTTAAGCCCGACACGTACTGCTGGACCGCAGCACTGCTGCTCAGGGGAACAACACCGCTACGCTGCCCAAAATTGCTCTGAATGAAAAACTGTTTTGCAGGGAGTCTAGGCAAGGTATGAGAGGATATTTGGTGGAATTTGAGCACTTGGTTGCACATTTACACATGCACATTGCATCCCCCTTTGTAGTACGGCCTTTCCTAAACTCAAATTCAAAACATCAAATAATTTAAACGCCTTTGAGTTGGTCACCGTATCCTTTGAAAATTTGGGGCTGCACCATTGAATGTATTGTCCTTATTCTTATAATACCTTGAGCATGTGTTTGCAATCATCATTGTCTCATCTCTTTGAGCAAACACACCTTAGAGCTTATGACTTGAATCTTTCCAACACATATGAATTCAACCCATGGCTTCAAGTCACTTCCACTAAGAAATTGATGCTCAACATAATATGACTCCTCATAGCTCGATTAGTACTTCGACTCAATGCAAGTACTCTCTTCTTCACCTTAGCCATAGTACCTCGGTCTCCTTGACCTTCACGTTTGCTTAGTACCTCGAACTCCTTTCCTTGCTATCTTCACCCTATCAAGCCATACTCAAGTCACAACATATTAAGCATCGATTGAAAACCCTTTCTTCAATATTGTGATCCTTGCTTGAATATCTTATAGATATGAATGTTGAGATCAATCAAGCTTTGATATATGAGACTCCATATCAATATGGTCAAGCCAATTCACAATTCCTTAGATCCTCCTTATTTTGGCTTGACACTCCTATCACTCACTTCAATCTCTATCTTCAAACTTCTAGCTTGATCATATTAATGTAAAGTGATTCTCCAAATCTTTGTCCATACAAGAAAACTAAACTAGAGACCATATTATATACAATATACATTGTCGCCTTTGTCATTTGACCTTTGCTTGGTGTTTTCTCACTAATGCACTATTGAAAGGTCCTAGATGGCTAGAGGGGGGGGGGTGAATAGCCTAATAAAAATTCTACAAAACACTAGAGCAAAAGGTTAGATAACACTAAAGTGAAGCTTTTTGCTCTAGCTCTACTTGGGATGCAAAGCCACCTATCCAATGCAATTCTAGTTAGCTAAGTGCCTAACAATCAATAGCAAGAACCTAAGGCACTTAACTTGAGCTAGCAAGAACAACTAACAAGCTAAGCTAACAAGCTAACTAGAGAGCTAACTAAGCAAGATATGAACAAGGTAAATACAAGAAAGGAGGTGATTGTTATACCGATGCCTTGTGATGTATGGATGTCAATAGGATGGACCAATCACAATGAATACCAAAGAGTAGCCGGGAGACAAGATGGCAATCAATTTTTCTCCCGAGGTTCACTTGGTTGCCACCAAGCTAGTCCTCGTTGTGTCGACTACTCAAATGGTGTTTCGGTGGCTAATTGGCAATTCACTAGCCAAGCCCACTACCCGGGCGCCACAAGAAACCACCCAAATGAGAGTAACTCAAAGACATGAGCAATCCACTAGAGTTACCCTTTGGCGCTCTGCCGAGGTGGGTACAAGCCCTCTCACAATCGATGAAGTCGGCCACGAATAATCACCAACACGTGCCGAAGCTTCTCCTCAATCGCCAAGCCATTTAGGTGTTGGCAAACACCAAGAATAACAAGAAACTTCACGGCAATGACGATGACCAAGTGCCACTAAGATGCAACGCAATGATCAATGCACTTGGTTCACTCAAACTCTCACAAGAATGCAATTGAAGCAAAGATAGATGAGTTGGGGGTTATCTCAAGCAAGCACAAATGTCTCAAGTGAATAGAAGGTGCAAGAGAGTTCCATAGGAGCCGACCAATTCACTTTTATAGCTTCCCAAACCGAGCTAGCCGTTTTCTCCTCTTTCCCCTGTTTTCTGCGTGATTCCAGACGCAGTCTTCACGTGGGGGTCCGGACCAACGCGCATGCGTCCGGACCCTCCTTTACATCGAATCCAGTCGTTGGCGCCCTTTCTGGAGCCGACGTGTCGCCTCCAGACGCACTGAACAGTGGCGTCCGGACTCCCTTTTTCTTGCGTCTGGACCCAATCCATAGAGGGTCCAGAGAGCGCCAAGTCTCCGGACCCGCGACCGGAGTCCTGCGTCCGGACGACACTTAGCGTCCGGACTAGGGAACAAAGAGGTCCAGAATGGCCTATTTATCCGGACACGCGTCCGGAGTCCGAGTCCGGACTCTGATCAACGTCTGGTCCCTCTGCCCAAACTCAACCGAGGCTAGGGTATGCTTCCGGACGCAAGTCCATTGGTCCGGTTGGCATTTTGCCTGCGTCCGGACCCTGCGTCCGGAGCTCCTCTGAGTTCCAAACCGAGCCTCTGCTTCTTCTCCAAGCTTCTATGTGCTAACACCTTGTGATTCATACCTTTGTTCACCTTTGTTAGCCTTTACAATATATTTTCATGGATTTTACTTTAGTTCTTTGTGTCACTTAGGTTCATTTTATATGGATGCAATGCAAACCTAGTGGCACATGATAACCGCAATCGAAACAAGTTTTCCCTTCTTAATAGTACGGCTATCTATCCTAAAGGTGATCACACTCTCTATAGTGTCTTGATCACTAAACCAAAAATGGCCCTCTGATATACCTTTGTCTTGAGCCCATTTTTGTTTTTCTCTTTCTTCTTTTGCTTAGTCCATGGAGCACTTGATTCATCATGATCATCCATCTAGCTCCATGTACCAAGGTGAACCACCATATCTTGAACATACACTTATTACAAGGGTTAGTCAATAGGTTTCATCAATTAACCAAAACCAAACAAGGTCTTTCAATCTCCCCCTTTTTGGTAATTGATGACAACCTTTCACAAATAAATATATTGATGAAAATTTCACTTTGGTAGTATTAGCTCCCCCTACATATGTGATATATGAGTTTGGTTCATTTTGATCACATATGCATGAATACGAATTGTGGGAGAGTAAATGCTACCAAATGATGCTAAGGTGTGTAGGATGGACCTTTGAAGCGTGATACCAATCGGAGTGCAATATTTTACCATCCTTAGCACCATGAATGCCTAGAAACCACTTGAAAAAGAACTTGGAAACACTTTGAGAGAACTAGATATCACATGAAAAACTCAAGACCTAATCATGCTAGTTCTTCAAGCACCAAGAGATTGTGTTTCTAGCAATCACCACACAAGCATATCATGAATATAAGAACATATGCAAGCAAGCACTTATGAATGCACAAAGATATGCAACAACTATATTCATAGGCTTGCTCCCCCTACTTGTGTGCTTTCATTTTTCAAAATTTTCAAAAATATTTTTCTTTGTCCTTACTACTTACTCTTACTAACTTCTCCCCCTTTGTCATCTATTATCATAAAAGATGTGCTCAAAGGTTTGATTATTGGAGAGAAGCTTAGTTGTGGTTCAATCTAGATTACTTGCCCCAAGCTATTTAACTCGGTTTAAACCATGGACAAGCTTGTTCACACATCCTAGAATGGTTATCTTGCCCATGTTGAGCTAAACATTTGAAGTTCATGATCTAGATCAAACACTAGGATTGCAAGCCCACAAATATGTCCTATGCTACCACTAGATCAAATCAAGCATGGAAGCAATAGTGGTACCATATAAGCTTCAAATCATTTGATTTTCATGAATGAGCCTAATGAGTTGATGTCTAGATGCACTAACAAGTCCCAATAATGGATGAATGACATGTCAATCAACTTGTACCTTGCATAGCTTGAAGGAGAGGCATGTCATATATGGGGGGTGCATCAACACATATTTCAGAAGTCAAGAATGTTCAACTCATTTCTTAGCTTGCAAAACCTCTTCTCATCAAGTGGCTTGGTGAATATGTCGGCAAGTTGATCATCGGTGCCAACACTTGTGATTTTGATATCACCCTTTAGTTGATGGTCTCTTATGAAGTGGTGCCTCACATCAATGTGCTTGGTTCTTGAATGTTGAACCGGATTGTTGGTTAGCTTCACCGCACTTTCATTGTCACATAGCAATGGCACTTGCTTGAAGTTGATGCCATAGTCATTCAAAGTTGCCTTCATCCGAAGCAATTGAGCACAACAACTTCCCGCACTTATGTATTCTGCTTCGGTGGTAGAGAGTGCAACACTATTTTGCTTTTTTGATGACCAAGATACAAGTGACATGCCTAGCATTTGACATGTGCCCGATGTGCTCTTTCTATCAATCTTGCATCCCGCATAGTCGGAGTTCGAATATCCAAGAAACTCAAAGTTGGACCCTTTGGGATACCACAATCCAACATCTTGTGTATGCTTCAAGTACCTCAATATTCTCTTTGTAGACTTCAAGTGACTTTCTCTTGAAGAGGCTTGGAATCTTGCACATATGCATACACTAAACATCACATCTGGCCTAGAAGCGGTCACATAGAGTAAGCTTCCAATCATAGACCAATACAACTTTTGATCCACCATGTTGCCACTAGCATCACTATCCAAGTGTCCATTAGTGCCCATAGGAGTGCTAATGCCTTTAGAATCTTCGTCGCCATACTTCTTCATCATATCCTTGATGTACTTGCCTTGACTCACAAAGGTGCCATTTTTCAATTGCTTGATTTGAAGACCAAGGAAGTAGCTAAGTTCACCAATCATTGACATTTCAAACTCATTTGCCATCATCTTGCAAAATTCCTCACAAAATTCTTGATTGGTTGAACCAAATATGATGTCATCCACATATATTTGAAGAACAAATAGATCCTTGCCAAGATTCTTGGTGAAGAGAGTAGTGTCAACCTTCCCCATAATGAATCCTTTAGATAGAAGGAAGTCCCTCAATCTTTCATACCATTCTCTAGGTGCTTGCTTCAAGCCATATAAATCCTTCCTCAACTTGTACACATGGTTGGGATTCTTGTCATCTTCAAATTCAGGAGGTTTCTCAACATATACTAGCTCATTGATGTATCCATTTAAGAAAGCACTCTTCACATCCATTTGGTATAGCTTGATGTTGTGTGCACATGCATAGGCCAATAGAATTCTAATTGCCTCTAATCTTGCAACCGGTGCATAGGTTTCTCCAAAGTCAAGACCCTCAACTTGAGTATATCCTTGAGCTACTAATCTTGCTTTGTTTCTCACAACTATACCATCTTGATCTTGCTTGTTTCTAAATACCCATCTTGTGCCAATCACATTGTAGTTCTTGGGTCTTTCAACTAGTTCCCAAACTTGTTCCTAGTGAAATTGTTGAGCTCTTCATGCATAGCATTGACCCAATCAACATCTTGTAGGGCTTCATCTATCTTTGTTGGCTCTATAGATGATACAAAAGAGTAGTGCTCACAAAAGGATGCCAATCTTGATCTTGTTTGAACACCACTTGTAATGTCACCAACTATTTGATCAATGGGGTGATCTCTTGCAATGTTGGTTGGTTGGAGAGGTGGAACTTGATTGCTTGAGCTTGCTTGAGATGAACTAGCAACTTGTTGATCTTACACTTGAGAGCTACTAGCTTGCATTTGAGGTGAGTTGAGCACTTGATCTTTGTCATCTTCAATGTCAATCACTTGTCTTGGCCTAATATCACCAATATCCATGTTCTTCATAGCCTTTGACAATTAAGGACCACTCACATCTTCTAGATTCTCATTTTCAACTTGAGAGCCATTGGTTTCATCAAACTCAACATCATGAACCTCCTCAAGTATACCACTAGCCGAATTCCACACTCTATAGGCTTTGCTTGTGGTTGAGTAACCAAGTAAGAACCCTTCATCACATTTCTTGTCAAATTTCCCAAGTCTTGTGCCTTTCTTTAAGATGTAGCATTTGCACCCAAAGACTCTAAAGTATGCAATGCTGGGCTTTCTTCCATTCAATAGCTCATATGGAGTCTTTTCCATCAATGGATGACAATACAACCGATCGCTAGAGTAGCAAGCGGTGTTGATAGCTTCGGCCCAAAAGGATTTACTCACATTGTACTCACTAAGCATAGACCTTGCCATATCAATCAATGTTCTATTCTTCCTCTCAACAAGACCATTTGATTGTGGAGTGTACTTGGCCGAGAGTTGATGTTTGATTCCAAGCTCATCACATAGCTCCTCAACTCTTGTATTCTTGAATTCACTTCCATTGTCACTTCTCACTTTCTTGATGGTTGTTTCAAACTCATTGTGACATCTCTTGACAAAAGATTTGAAGGTTGCAAATGTATCACTCTTGTCATTGAGAAAGAATACCCAAGTATATCTTGTAAGATCATCCACTATGACAAATCCATACTTGTTCCCTCCAATGCTAGTGTATGTTGTTGGTCCAAAAAGATCCATGTGTAACAACTCAAATGCTCTACTAGTGCTCATCATGCCCTTCTTTGGATGGGTGTTACCAACTTGTTTGCCGGCTTGTCATGAGCTACAAAGTTTGTCCTTCTCAAAAACAACATCTTTCAAGCCTCTTACTAAGTCATGCTTGATTAATCTATTCAATTGCTTCATCCCAACATGACCAAGCCTTCTATGCCATAACCAACCCATACTTGATTTAGTGAGCAAGCAAGTTGACAATTGAGCTTCACTAGCATTAAAATCAACTAGGTAGAGGTTCTCATATCTAAAGCCTTTGAAGATCAAATTTGAACCATCTACACTAATGATCTCAACACCATCTACTCCAAATATGCATTTGAATCCAAGATCACATAATTGAGATACCAATAGCAAATTGAAGTTCAAGCTCTCAACTAGCAAGACTGAAGGACCGAGAACGGCGACCAGAGGGGGGGGGTGAATGGGAGCCTCAAATTTCTCTCGAAATATTCGGGCCACTCTTCCTAAAAACCAAACCCAGTTGTTGGGTGCAAATGAAAATGGAGCAAATGAAAGCTCACCGGCAGTGGAGGAAAACTCACCGGAAACCCCCAAGAAGAGTTCTCAACCCCTATAAGAAAGAGGCAAGAATTCCAAGCAAATCAGCCAGAAAAATAGGCGACGGATGCTGGAAGACAGTGCGACGGACGCTCCAGGGCAGGGCGACGAACGCTGGCGATGGACGCTTAGGCGACTGTCCGTCGGCCTTCCAGAGAGCCTGACAGAAGCTGAAAAACCACCGAGGCGACGGACGGTCGGCGACGGACGCTGTGAAGATCGTCCGTCGGCCTACCCGAGAGCAAAACAGAGCTGCACAACGCATAAGACACGACAGACGCTGGGCGACAGACTCTGAAGAGCGTCCGACGCCAAAACCGTAAGATGCAGACAAGCGAGGCGACGGATGTTGATGTCAGCATGTACTAGCGTCCGACGCAAAACCCTCGAAGTGTCCAACGCCCCCGACAAACGCGCAGTAACCGCGAAAATCATTTTTCTCTCCACCACATCTTCCCAAATCTTGACCAAATGTTCTCCACTAGCAATCCAACTTGGTAGGCATGATTCTCGTGCTATGGAGGAGCTATCCCAAAGAAATCATCGCTCAATTTGGTGAGAATTAAAGGAAAACGAGGATTTGGGGGAAAGGGGGCAAGAACAAAGAACACCACAAAGAAATCGCCCAATCTACACACTCGTGAGGTTTGATGTGAATTCCTTCGGTGCAAAGATGCTCCTCACGGACACGAACAACTTGGTTCAAACGGATTTGCAAGAGCTACTCCCTACAAAGAGAAATCATCTCGGGAAAAGAGGGAGCAAAAGCAAAACGTGAAGAACACAAGAAAAACGGGGAACACGATCACAAAAGCGAAGCCACCATGGCTTACGGAGGTTACGGCCTCCGATTCCTCGTAACAATCACAAGTTCTTACACCGGTGACTTGGTGGATCTCAAGCAAGAAGAAGCTAGGGAAGGGAAAACCTAGGAATAGGTGGGAGAAAGAGTAATGCAAGAGATGAGGATGAGGATACCCCTTCATCCTCTATTTAACGGGGCTTTGGCTATTTCCCAAAGACCTCCTAGATACATGAGTGAACTACCTAGCCTAAGCATTGCAGTCCAAGCTCCAGAAAATATCTTCCTCGATTTGAATGGACGGCCTCGCTTCCTGCCGGGAGTTGCCGTCGCCTCGACGCAACCTCCAGGATTCCGCCACGTGCCATCCCCGCTTCCTCGGAAGCTCCGCCTAGGTTTTGAGGCCCAAACCCAGGAAACCCGCCACCGGTAGCTTTGGGCTCAACTACCGAACCCCGAGTTTTGTGGCCCAAACTCAGAAACCGACGCGGATGGTTTTGAGGCCCAAACCACCAAACCACTCGACGCGAGCCACCTTGTCTTTGCCCGGTTGGACTCCGAGTCCCCTGAGCCTCCGCTCGACTCGCGCGTCCACCGTCTTGACTTGGTCAACTCGGTCTACCTCCATGTCTTCTCGCACTCGCCGGTGCTAAGTACTAGCCACCACAGCTAGTCCTCTGGCGCCCATGGTCCCTCAGTCCGAGCCTTGCTTATGCCCTTCACCGCTCTCAGTCTATCGGCACGGCAAGCCTCTACTCGACCTTCTCCACGCCATTGACCACTGTCACTAGGCATAGCACCTGCACACCACAAGCCGATAGACAAGCACACATTTCTGCTTTCGCAGAGGTTAGGGTAAGCCACTCAAACTGAAACACTCACGTGTTGGACGATCACTCATCATCAAAGCTGAACATACATGGGTACTTATCCACCATGTGTTCGCAAATACATTTGATATGCTCAAGTCATTGGATATTGCAATCTTACCAAGACCCTTGACCTTGCCCTTGCCATTATCACCAAAAGCAATACTATCAATTCCATCATTGGTGTTGGAGTTGATTGATTTGAACATTCTAGAATCCCCGGTCATGTGTGGAGTGCACCCACTATCAACACCCAATGCCTTCCTCCGGTTTTGTAATTGACCTACAAAACAAATTAGTTCTTCTTAGGTACCCATACTTATTTGGGTCCTCCAAAGTTAGTGACCAAGGATTTTGGCACCCAAATAGCCTTCTTCTTTGGGCCAACAATGGATGTTCCAACATACTTAGCCATGATACCTTTAGCACTTTTGGTAAGCATATAACATGAATCAAAGTGCATAGAGGTAGATTTAAAAAACTTGGTTTGGCTCATGTTAAGTTTGCAATATTGGTCTACATGCCCTACTTGCTTGCATTTGGTGCAAAACTGACCATTGCTCCTCACAAAGCTAGGCTTAGGAGTTACAAAGGTCGACTTGCCCTTCTTAGGGGTATAGCCCAATCCCTCTTTGCAAATGGAGAATCTTTGGCTACCCAAGCACTTTAGCAAGCAGGCATCTCCACCATATGCCTT
Source organism: Microstegium vimineum (assembly GCA_022036555.1). Classification (NCBI taxonomy): domain Eukaryota; kingdom Viridiplantae; phylum Streptophyta; class Magnoliopsida; order Poales; family Poaceae; genus Microstegium; species Microstegium vimineum. The sequence continues at coordinate 47,595,641 of CM039120.1, forward strand.
ACCCAAAGCATGAGTGAGTTCATTAACATCATGTTTCAATTTTTCATTTTCAATCACTAGTGTAGCATCATCCTTTGAGATATCACTAGTAGATGTGCAAGTGGATGTGCTACATTGTGTTTCGGTTGGGGCAACAATGATAGGAGTGAAAAATGATTCATCTAGAATGTCATAAGTTACTCCAATATTGCATGATGCAATAACCTTATCCTTGCTTTGATCAAGGAGAGAGGAGTGAGCCTTTTCAAGCTTGTAGTGAGTCCTCTCAAGCTTCTCATGGGCTTCCATTAGCCTCTCATGAGAGCCATTGAGCTCATCAAAGGATTGTTCAAGAGCATTAAGCTTCTTGCTCAATTCTTTGCACTCCTTTCTCTTTTTCTCAAAGCACTCATAAGTTTTCTTCATCATATCAACTAGTTCCTCCTTGGAGTACTCCTCCTCATCATCACTACTATCATCATCACTATCACTATCATTATGAGATTGTACCTTAGTTGGCTTAGCCATGAAGCATGATGGAGTGTCGAAGATGGATGGCTTGTTGTCGATAGCAATGCTTGTCATAACCTTCTTCTTGGACTTCTTCCTCTCATCATCACTAGAGTCATCATTGGAAGAGTCACTATCATCCCAAGTCACCACATAGGATTCACCCTTCTTCTTCTTGGTGAAGGATAGCTTCTTCTCCTTGTCATGCTTGCTCTTCTTCTTCTCATCATCATCATCATCACTATGATTGGGACAATCCACAATCATGTGACCGGTGCTATTGCACTTGTAGCATCTCTTCTCATATTCTTTGCCCTTTAAGTTATCTCTTCTCTTTCTAGCACCATAGCCCTTCTTCTTCATGAACTTGCCAAACTTGCGCACGAAGAGGGCCATCATCTCATCATCATCATCATCATCACTAGCTTCTTCATCATCACTTGATTCTTGCTTCTTTGCTTTGTCCTTGCTCTTGGATGATGAGGCCTTGAATGCTAAGCTCTTCTTTTCTTTCTTTTCTTCCTTGACCTCTTCTTCTTCACTTTCCTCATTGTATTTCTCTTTGGTCATGATCTCACCAAGTACTTCATTGGGAGTGATCTTGTCCAAACCATCTCTCCTAATTATTTGCCTCAAGGTTTTGTATCTCTTGGGCAAACAACCAAGAAAGCGGTTTGAGAAGTATTCATCTTTGACCTTCTCACCCAAGCTCTTGAGATCATTGATGATCACTTGGAGCCTATGGAACATCTGTTAGATAACACTAAAGCAAAGCTTTTTGCTCTAGCTCTACTTGTGGTGCAAAGCCACCTATCCAATGCAATTCTAGTTAGCTAAGTGCCTAACAATCAATAGCAAGAACCTAAGACACTTAACTTGAGCTAGCAAGAACAACTAACAAGATAATCTAACAAGCTAACTAGAGAGCTAACTAAGCAAGATATGAACAAGGTAATACAAGAGAGGAGGTGATTGTTATACCGATGCCTTGTGATGTATGGATGTCAATAGGATGAACCAATCACAATGAATACCAAAGAGTAGCCGGGAGACAAGATGACAATCGATTTTTCTCCTGAGGTTCACTTGTTTGCCACCAAGCTAGTCCCCGTTGTGTCGACTACTCAAATGGTGTTTCGGTGGCTAATTGGCAATTCACTAGCCAAGCCCACTACCCGGGCGCCACAAGAAACCACCCAAATGATAGTAACTCAAAGACACGAGCAATCCACTAGAGTTACCCTTTGGCGCTTCGCCGAGGTGGGTACAAGCCCTCTCACAATCGATGAAGCCGGCCACGAATAATCACCAACACGTGCCGAAGCTTCTCCTCAATCGCCAAGCCGTCTAGGTGTTGGCAAACACCAAGAATAACAAGAAACTTCGCGGCGATGACGATGACCAAGTGCCACTAAGATGCAATGCAATGATCAATGCACTTGGTTCACTCAAACTCTCATAAGAATGCAATTGAAGCAAAGAAAGATGAGTTGGAGGCTATCTCAAGCAAGCACAAATGTCTCAAATGAATAGAAGGTGCAAGAGAGTTCCCTAGGAGCCGGCCAATTCACTTTTATAGCTTCCCAAGCCGAGCTAGCCGTTTTCTCCTCTTTCCTCTGTTTTCTGCGTGACTCTGGACGCAGTCTTCACGGGGGGTCCGGACCAATGCGCATGCGTCCGAACCCTCCTTTACTTCGAATCCAGCTGTTGGCGCCCTTTCTGGAGCCGACGTGTCGCCACCGGACGCACTGAACAGTGGCGTCCGGACTCCCTTTTTCTTGCGTCCGGACCCAATCCAGAGATGGTCCAGAGAGCGCCAAGTCTCCGAACCCGCGACCGGAGTCCTGCGTCCGGACGACACTTAGTGTCCGGACCAGGGAACAGAGAGGTCCAGAATGGCCTATTTATCTGGACATGCGTCCGGAGTCCGAGTCCGGACTCTGATCAGCGTCTGGTCCCTCTGCCCAAACTCAGCCAAGGCTAGGGTATGCTTCCGGACGCAAGTCCATTAGTCCGGTTGGCATTTTTCCTACGTCCGGACCCTGCGTCCGGAGCTCCTCTGAGTTCCAAACCGAGCTTCTGCTTCTTCTCCAAGCTTCCATGTGCTAACACCTTGTGATTCATACCTTTGTTCACATGTGTTAGCCTTTACAATATATTTTCATGGATTTTACTTTAGTTCTTTGTGTCACTTAGGTTCATTTTATATGGATGCAATGCAAACCTAGTGGCACATGATAACCGCAATCGAAACGAGTTTTTCCTTCTTAATAGTACGGCTATCTATCCTAAAGGTGATCACACTCTCTTTATTTCTTGATCACTAAACCAAAAATGGCCCTCTGATATACCTTTGTCTTGAGCCCATTTTTGTTTAATTTTCTCTTTCTTCTTTTCCTTAGTCAATGGAGCACTTGATTCATCATGATCATCCATCTAGCCCCATGTACCAAGGTGAACCACCCTATCTTGAACATACACTTAGTACAAGGGTTAGTCCATAGGTTTCATCAATTAACAAAAACCAAACAAGGTTTTTCAACTATTGATTCATTATTTAATCCTTGATCAACACTAGTCCACTATCCAACTCTTCTTGTTCATGTAAAGCAAGCCAATATAGAGACAAGTCCATAACTATCAACTCATGTCTTATTTGTCATTTGTCAAGTATGCTTCCTTTCACATGATACTATGATATCCCAGAATATAAAAGTCATTTATTTGATTCCATTTGCATTGTTGTCTTTTGCTTGAACTAGATTATTCCCATGATCTTCCAATACAACAATACACAATTTGACCTTCATTTCAACATTATGTGGAATACCATCAAGTTTGTTTTTTTTGTTTAACCTTTCATATACTTAGCAAACTTGTTAGACCTTTAATTGTGTTGTCACTCAATTCACCAAAACCCACTAAAGGGTTAGATGCACTTTCAAGGAGGATGAGGGGCTCCTACATCTAGGGGATCAATAAGGCTGGACGAAAAACTTGAAACTCGCTAACTTGCTCGACTCGCTTGTTAATGACTCGGCTTGAGCTCGACTCGTTTTATAATGAGCCAGCTCGTTTGATAATGAGCCAGCTCATTTTATAACGAGCCAGCTCGAGTCAGCTCGTGAGCTGCTCGTTAGCTCGAACGAGCCAGATAATTTGCCAGGTCAAATGAGCAGCATATTGAAATCGGCCTAGGTCAACCCAATTAGCACAAACCCCAGGCAAATATAGAAGTCCCCTTGACTCCCACTCCCACCCGGCCACTCCTACATCTGCGGTGCGCAGCAGATAGAGCAGTCAACGAGTCTTGCTTTTATAATTTCCCTAAAATATGTTTTTATGATTTGGCTCGCGAGCCTAACGAGCTAGCTCGAGTTTCTTAACGAGCCGAGCCAAGCTACTCTTCTAGCTCGTTTGCATAACGAGCTGAGTCGAACCAGAATGATAACGAGCCGAGCTATAACGAGCCGAGCTGGCTCGATATCCAGGCCTAGGGATCAAGAGAGAGAAATGAGAGTCCCTCATCCATCGGGGCTTGAATAGAGGTTCGGTTGGAGAGGTTTCTGATGTGTTTGAGCTCTCAAAATAGGATGAGGGATCAAATAGGAGTTTGGTTGGAGTTGCCCTTGTATATTCTTTTGTTCGCCACTAGCTCGGCAGCAAAACCAGCCACAAAGCAAAACACCACGACCACAAACCATCCAGCCTATTATTTATTTTTTATTTTTGGAAAAGTATTATCCAGCCTATTATAACTATGTCCCCCAGCTCGAAGAGAAACACGGCCGCCGGCGACCGCCGCCGCCGCCGGCGCGTGCTGCTCTTCCCGCTCCCGTACCAGGGCCATATTAACCCCATGTTCCAACTCACCAGCCTCCTCCACTCGCGCGGCTTCACCATCACCGTCTTCCACACCCACTTCAACGCCCCCGAAGCGTCCTGCCACCCTGCCGCCTACGACTTCGTCCCTGTCCCGGACGGCATGTCGGAGGGCAGCCTAGCGCAGGTGACCGCCGAGCGCATACTGGATCTGAACCGCACGTGTGAGGCGCCGTTCCGGGAGGAGGACGTCGCGTGCCTGGTCGGCGACGCGCACCTGCTGACGCTGCTGGAGGTGGCGCGGGGACTCGGCGTCTCCACAATGGTGCTACACACCGCCAGCGCCGCCTACTTCCGCTGCTTCCGCTGCTTCCTGGCTTACCCCATGCTTCATGAAATGGGTTATCTGCCTCCCCAAGGTACCTAATAATTTACAAATGTGATTCATTTGGTATGGCGGGTGTTTTTTTTTTCCATAGAAATTTCATAAGAAACCTCTTCATCTGTGTCATGTACTAGTCTACTGTTGGGGATTTAACTTCGCCAAGAGTATATCTAAATTCCTATATCTGTATATTACTATATTAACATCTCAAATAAAGATGAATCTAGCCGCATCTTGTATGAGGTCGTAGATTAATATATGCATTTATCTACAAACTTAGCGAAAGTTAACGAAGTACTATGATTTAACACAAAGTTAAAATGATATCCAATTTGGAACCAAGAGAGTATTTGCATATATAATTATTCAGTATATTTATGGTCAAGTTGGACCACTTGAAATCCTAATTCAACTAAAATTAGGAGATCAAGAAGTCATGGCCTCTTATATAAACAAGTGTTGTTAATTTTGAGGAATAAAAAGACAATGTTAAGCAAAAAGAGAACATCACGTCAAGATATTATCTTTTCTCTTTGGTTTGCTGATTAATGTTAATGGTGCATAATGTGATGCATGATCTAACTTTATCCGTACTGTTGACACCGTTTTTTGGCACGTGTCAATATAATCTAAGAATTGTGCCGATCGGCAAAAGGCAAGTTGCCGTTCCTTATTGGCATTGGGATATTACCGGTCAGATTGCCGATAAAGGCAAAAATGTTGCTGATGAAGACAGGGATTTGTTGCCGATGGAGGCAGGGAGATTATTGATGAAGGCAATGGGATGATGCTGATAGAAACAGGAATGTTGCCGATAGGAAAGTATTGCCGATGAAGATGGAAATCTGTCGATGAATGGTAGATGCTACCGATGGAAATAGGATGACGTGACTGGTGTCAGCGGATTGCCGATGGGAGTAGAGAGAATGTTGCCGATGGAAGCAAGAATATGTTGCCGAAGAGCGATTGTCGATGGGAACAGAAAGCTACCGATAGAAGCGAAATAGCTGATGTCAGCAGAAAGTTGCCGATGACATTGAAGGAAAGTTGCGGATTGAAGGAAGTCTGCCGATGGAAGGTTTCATCGTGAAGGATAGATATGGAAGTTGGTAATTTCATGCTAGTGTTAATAGATTTATTTCGAATCCGACTCTTGCACGAGTCGTTTATTTCCTTAAAAATAGAGGTGTTTGTTTAGGAAAATATTATTGTTATTTGGGTCCGACTCCTGCGCGAGTCAGTTATTTCCTTTAAAATAGGAGTTTGTTTTGTTTAGGAAGGGTACGAGTCGTGTCTGTTGCCGGAGTATAAATATGTACCTAGAGGTCGTGAGAAAAAAGATATATCCAAGCATATCAAATGAATCTACTATTTTTATCTATCTTTCTAGCAATTTACCTTTTATCGCATTAGGTTTAATTATCTACGAGTTCTTTCAATGCTTTGATGGGCTGCATCTCATCGACCTCCATCAACCTTGCAAGTTCCGTGTTTTGAGCAATCAGAGCTTTGACGTCCGGGCGCATCGCTGTCGTCTCATTCTGCTATTGTTCTAGTTATCCTTGATCAATCTGAGCCTTGGCGTCCGGGCGTATCGCCATCGTCTCGTTCAACTTTGTTCTAGTTATCGTCCTTGTCGATTAACTAGTCAAATTGACTGGCACACCCTCGGATATTGAATTCGGGTATAAGCCCGAGGTGTTCGCAGATCCTCGATGACTTTTTGCGTCAACACATCTTTTGGCACACCCAGTGGAACAATATCACATCTTTTGGTCGCGGTTTAACCCATTACAAGTTTAATGGATAATACTGCTGGGATCAATCCGAAGAATGCCATTGAATTCTCCGAAGCAAATCTGAGAGATGATCAGAAGCAGGCTATGGAGCGGGCTATGGAGGAATACAAACAGTTGTATCTGAGGTCCTTCAGCCTAAACAGGAGCGGCGAAGCTATCCAGAAGCAAGATCCACGGCAGATCACCTTCGACGCCAATCCTGGTAAATTACAAGAGATGGTTAATTCTGCATTAGATCATGTGTTAATTAGCCAATCCAATGTGTTGTCCAATACTGTAGACAATGCTGTCAAGCAAACTTTAAGGAAGGACAAGCACCATATTATGTTGGTCCGCTGTATCATCAACTCGGATCGGCATCTGTTACGATCCCATCGGCGGTTCCAAGGGTGTCTTCACCGATTATGAACCAATCTGCCGATGAGATCATGCCGCCAAGATCGAGCCCAGCAAGCATCACTCAATTGAATACAAATCTGGTGGCGTTAACAATGTCTGGACCTGTGACCCAGAGTCAGCCAACTTCCGCCAACTGGTGGGGATACGGTATGCCTCTAGATTCATTTGCTGCTAATCCTAGATTGTCCCCAAGGCAAGATGCAGCATGGAAGACTCCCATTACATCGGTAGCACCCGTACAGCCGATAATCCCGGTGACGCATTATACTGCAACGCCTTCAAATATGCAGTTGCCGCCAGGAGGGTTTCAGATGGCAGTACATGAAGTGTCCTACGCGAGGCTATCGGCAAATTCTTGGCCGATGCAACAAGGCATGACAATTGTTAATCAGCCTGTATCGGCAATGGCTGCTCAAGTTGTGGTACCCGCAAATCAAGGCGACCATCCAAGGGTACAAGGGCAGCAAGCGCCAGCTGGTTATCAACCATTGGCAAGTCATATGCCGATGACATCTAATGTAAGTTGGATCGGTCAATTACCGATTCAGCAGCAAGTTGTGCAGCCTGGATACCAAGTGGCAAGAGCTCCGCAGTATCATCCGCTAGCGAGTCTTCAGAATGGAATATTGGTACATCAGCCGATGCGTACTACTTCGCCGCAGTACTCGCAAGTGAACGTGCACAATGAGACATTGACATATCAGCCGATGAATACAATATCACAATACAACCCAGTGGATGTTCAAAATTTCCCATCGGCAACTCAGCCGATGCATAATGTTCAACAACAGCTGACGCAACCTAGATGTCAAGTGACAGGGGTCCAACACCACCACTTACCATCGGGATTATATAATGATACATCGGCGTCCCAGCCGTAAACCCTCTATTCCCGCAATATATTCCAGTGGGTGTTCAAGGTGGTCCATTGGCAAATCAGCCGATGCATGATGTTCAGCGAATTGATGTTGCCTCTGCACCAACCGGTTCGGCCTATTTACCACAAAGAGATGAGAAGGTACATCAATCTGTTCAACCAGTCAACATCGAGCCAGTGCATCTGCAGGATCAAGATGCGTACTGGGCCGATAAGATTACCGAAGTGATGAAAGAGCAATTCAGTATCAAGACTAAGGTTAATACATATTCTTATCGGACGTCGTACCCTCCTACGTATGATTTGATCCCTCTCCCAAATCGGTACAAAGTGCCAGATTTCACCAAATTTTCTGGTCAAGATGATATATCAACAATGGAGCACATTAACCGATTTATTATCTAATGTGGAGAGGCAGCCGACAGGGATGAATTGAGGGTGAGATTGTTCTCGTTATCGTTATCTGGATCGGCATTTACATGGTTTATTTCACTGCCTCCAAATTCTGTGATCACTTGGGTCGATCTAGAAAAACAGTTTCACAAATACTTCTTTGCTGGCGTACATGAAAAGAAGATTACCGATTTAGTCAAATTGAAGCAGTGAAATGATGAATCAGTAGAGCTCTTCATCCAAAGGTTGCGAAACATAAAGAATAAGTGCTACAGTTTGGTACTTGATGATCGACAATTGACGGATTTGGCTTTCCAGGGGTTGTTACCGCACATCAGGGACAAGTATGCGTCTCAAGAGTTCGAAAGCTTAAGCCATCTTGTGCAAAGGGTTGCCGATCAATACACCAAGGTTTTCGAGCCTAGAGGAAATTGGGATAAAGAGGTGTCTTTGACTAAGAAAACAGATTCGGACAAAAAAGCAAGTATCGGTTTAGTTGAATGGGTAGAGAATAAAAAGCCGATATCTTGTCCATTCGACTAGAAAGAAGCTGAGAAATTCACCTTTGATATCACCAAGGCCGATAGGATGTTTGACCTATTACTTCAAGAAGGGAGGATTAGGCTGGTGCCTAACCAGGTAATTCCATCGGCCGAAGAGCTCAGAAGGATCAGGTATTGCAAGTGGCACAATGCGACTTCGCACAATACCAACGATTGCAAAGTATTTAGGCAGCAGTTGCAATCAGAAATCAAATCTGGGCAAATTAAGTTTGAAAATTCCAAAGCCCAGAAGCCGATGAAGATTGACCAGCACCCGTTTCCAGCTAACATGGTGGAAACTAGTGGAAAAACTAAAGTGTTAACATCGGAAGCTGTCAGGAAGAATGCATTGGTGGATCCAGACCATCAGGTAGCTGAGCGTGATATGAAGAAGTTTGCCGATGACAAAAAGGGCAAGAGAGTTGCCGATGAAAGCAGTAATGCCAAGAGGGCTCCTGGTGTTATAATCACGCATAGGCGACCAAGACAAGAGTATCGGCAGTCACAAGAGGAGCGATATCGGCTGCAAAAAGAGGAAAAACGCCAGGAGTGGCATCGGCATAAAGATCATTGGAGGTGCCCCTTCTTTATTCACTGTTGGGAAGAAGGTATCAAGCTTCCGACTACTGATAATTGTCCTGAGTGCAATGGGTACTACCCTGCTGATCGGTTAAAAAAGAAGCCTTGCTTTGACGATCGGGAACCCAGATATGCTAGGCCGCTCAGAGAAAAGAGATCAACACATGATCGGATGGGGGGCAAGCTCAGTGCACATGACACGTTTGACAGACATGTTGATCAGGAGGAGCTTGAGGAGATGGCCAATGCCAGAATGCCTGATGAAGAAATTTTCTCCAGGGATCCAAACATAAGAGGTAGTGCAGATACAAGCAGTGAGAAGCAGTATCAGCCTGTTTGGAAGACTAAGCTTCCTCAATGGTGTCCTAAGGGTCTGATGAAGACTCAGAAAAGAAGGATCCAGCGCGAACGACAAGAAGATTTGTGTCACGATGAAAATCCTTCCAGAGGGAAATCTTCAGTTATGCAGTGAAGGCCAAAGCACAAAGATGAGAATCCATCGGCAGATGTCAATATGTTGCCGATAGCGTAACTAGAGTCGATGGCCTTGGGCGTTTTGGCCTGGGAGCAGTGCTTGATGAGCCCTGGCGTTTCAACTGTTACACTTGGGGGGCATCGGCAGGCTGAGCATGAAAAGTTTGTGCACTGGGAACAACTGCCGATGAATTTGTTGGCTGTAAAAGGAGATATTTGATACAAGCCGAAGGATTGTGAGAGTGGCTTTGCAATGCTTACGCGCAATAGTCAAGGAAGTGGTGCAGGCATCATGGAAGAGGAGGTTGCAGTAGAAGAAATTTCGGTGCATAAGATATCTTATACTCTGAAATTGGGGGGCATGTGTTGACACCATTTTTTGGCACGTGTCAATATGATCTAAGGATTGTGCCGATCGGCAAAAGGCTAGTTGTCGTTCCTTATCGGCATTGGGATATTACCGGTCAGATTGCCGATAAAGGCAAGAATGTTGCTGATGAAGACAGGGATTTGTTGCCGATGGAGGCAGGGAGACTGTTGATGAAGGCAAGGGGATGATACTGATAGAAACAGGAATGTTGCCGATAGGAAATTATTGCCGATGAAGATGGAAATCTGTCGATGAATGGTAGATGCTACCGATGGAAGCAGGATGATGTGGCTGGTATCAGCGGATTGCCGATGGGAGTAGAGAGAATGTTGCCGATGGAAGCAAGAAGATGTTGCCGAAGAGCGATTGCCGATGGGAACAAAAAGCTGCCGATAGAAGCGAAATAGCTGATGTCAGTAGAAAGTTGCCGATGACATTGAAGGAAAGTTGCGGATTGAAGGAAGTCTGCCGATGGAAGGTTTCATCGTGAAGGATAGATATGGAAGTTGGTAATTTCATGCCAGTGTTAATAGATTTATTTCGAATCCGACTCTTGCACGAGTCGTTTGTTTCCTTAAAAATAGAGGTGTTTGTTTAGGAAAATATTAATGTTATTTGGGTCCAACTCCTGCGCGAGTCAGTTATTTCCTTTAAAATAGGAGTTTGTTTTGTTTAGGAAGGGTACGAGTCGTGTCTGTTGCCGGAGTATAAATATGTACCTAGAGGTCGTGAGAAAAAAGATATATCCAAGCATATCAAATGAATCTACTATTTTTATCTATCTTTCCAGCAATTTACCTTTTATCGCATTAGGTTTAATTATCTACGAGTTCTTTCAATGCTTTGATGGGCTGCATCTCATCGACCTCCATCAACCTTGCAAGTTCCGTGTTTTGAGTAATAAGAGCTTTGACGTCCGGGCGCATCGCTGTCGTCTCGTTCTGCTATTGTTCTAGTTATCCTTGATCAATCTGAGCCTTGGCGTCCGGGCGTATCGCCGTCGTCTCGTTCAACTTTGTTCTAGTTATCGTTCTTGTCGATTAACTGGTCAAATCGACTGGCACACACCCTCGGATATCAAATTCGGGTATAAGCCCGAGGTGTTCGCAGATCCTCGACGACTTTTTGCGTCAACACCTACTATGTTTTAATTAGAGTCGAAGATGTACATGCCGGTGAAGGAGTTGTCACCGCTACGGGTAAGGGACCTCTACTACTCTAGAAGAGGCGATAATGAAGCAGTGAGCAAATTGCTTGCTCGAGCTAGTGAAGCAGTGAAGAACTCCTCTGGTCTAGTGATCAATACATGTGATGCTTTGGAGGCAACCGAGCTTGAGAGGATCCATGATGAGCTCAACATCCCCCTGGTACTCGCCGTCAGTCCTCTCCACAAGCTTTCTTCTGAGAGCATGGGGAGTAGCTTACTGAACCAAGACTATGGTTGCATCGAGTGGCTGGACATGCAGTTGTCGAAATCTGTGTTGTATGTCAGCTTCGGGAGCTTGGCATCCATGAACTCCATGGAGTTCTTATAGGTGGCTTGGGGTCTGGCAAACAGTGGCGTTCCTTTTCTATGGGTGATTCGGCCAGACTTAGTACAGGGTTTGGGTGATCCAGATTTCCCAACCAGCTTTAAGGCTGCAGTTGAGGGCAGAGGAAAGTTGATCCAATGGGCTCCGCAGCAGGAGGTGTTGGCACACCGGGCGGTGGGTGGGTTCTGGACTCACTGTGGATGGAACTCTACATTGGAGAGTATCAGTGAGGGCATTCCAATGATATGTAGGCCCTGCTTTGGGGTGTAGGGTTTGAGCTGGAAGGTGAGTTGGAAAGAGGCAAAATAGATAAAGCTATCAGGAAGCTGATGAAGAAGAGGGAGGGTGATGGGATGAGGGAAAGAGCTAAGGAGCTAAAGAACAAAATGGAAGATTGCTGGAAAATTGGTGGGTCTTCTCACATTGTCATAGACAAGATGGTGAACTACTTGCTTTCTATATGAACCTTTTTTCAAGAATATGCTATGTTACATAGTTTATATCATAATTTCTAATGGACGGATGCAGCCAGTAAACTAATCCCGGCCTACTTGAAACATGGTCTTTGCCAATGACTGATTGCATATTATTCCAGTTAATGATTGATGAGAGGTTTCCCTGCTGGATCAAAGATTCATAAATTAAACTTTAAGTTAGATATTGTCACATACCTACCTTGCTTTCATCAGAGACATATGTGAATGTGATATTTTGTATTGTTCTTTCTACATATGGATTGTGCATACGTCGTATTCTGTATAAAATAATCACCATATTTGTTTTTGGTGCCTTGAATGAGGCATAAATATCTGCATTGGTGTGGAAGCTATCACAACTAGCTTGGGGCAAACCAATAGAAATCCCATTTTCTTTACTATTCAAAATAAGCATGTGTTTGTTTTTTTGTGTTAAATTGTGATTCTTTCATTAATATTCATGTAATAATGACAATTGACTCCAACTAGAATATTGCAAAGATTACACTGAAAACATTTTTTTTACGGTACATCATGCGTGTAATTTATAATTATCATGAAATTTTTTTCCATTGCAACGTACGGTCATCGTCCGAAAACTAAAATAATACAGAAGCACTGGAAAGGCTTAGCCAATAATTGATCCGCTGTCTTTCTTGTCAGGCTCCGCTACAGTCGAGCCAGGTCAGCCATCCAGTGGAAACATACAAACTGTGTACTCTACGCAACGGAGCACAGATCGTGGAGATAGGCAGGAGAGGACAAGCTAGCTAGGATACACAAACACAGCAAGAGACAAAGCAATGTACAGTACCCAAGCCAAGAACAGCACGCACGCGTGGCTGCTAGCTGTTTGTACCAAACGGCAAACGCCTAGAGTGAGTATGTGGTGTACCAGCTTGTCGACGCTCGTGCAGGACGACCCATCCTTGGCCATGCACTCCGCCGCGCTGCTCTTGAGCTCCCTTGCCCTCCGCCGCAGCCCGGCGCCGGGCTCTCCTGTCCCCATCAGCGACGCGACGGCCGCCTCCACCTTGCCCCTCTCGAGCTCTCGGCCGTCGAGCGTGAGGCCCGTCCGCCACACGTGGTCCACGTACCTGGCGTTCCCCATCTGGTCGCCGAAGCAGGGGCGGGCCATGACCGGCACGCCGGCGCACACGGCCTCCAGCGTGGAGTTCCAGCCGCAGTGCGTCCAGAACGCGGCCACGGCGGGGTGCGCCAGGACCTCCACCTGCGGCGCCCAGCTCACCACCTTTCCCCGCCCGCGCGTCTCCACGTCGAAGCCGTCCGGCAGCTGCTCCGTTGGCGGCGCCGCGCCGCGGACGAGGCCCGGACGGAGAACCCATAGGAACGGGCGGCCGCTGTTGGCTATGCCCCACGCCGTCTCCACCAGCTCGGCGGCGGACATGTCGGCGATGCTACCGAAGCTGACGTAGAGCACGGACGCCGGGGCTTGCGCGTCCAGCCACTGTAGGCAGCTCCGGTCCTGCGGTAGCAGGCTGCTGGAGGAAGCCACTGGACAGAGCTTGTGGAGCGGGCCGACGTCGAACACGGGGACGCCGTCGCCGAGGTCTTGCCGGAGCGACGCCAGCTCGCGGGACTCGAGCGCGTCGATGGTGTTTAGGATGAGACCTGAGGAGGTGGTCACCGCCGTCACTATACGGGAAACCGCCTCGCGCACTATGCCGTGGCTGGTGGCGGTGGTGGTCACCGGCAGGTCCCGGACGCGGTACGGCGGCAGCTCTCTCACCGGCGCCTCCAGCTGCGACGACGACTCTGCCACCACCGGCAGGTACCCCTTGTCGCAGAGCAACGGGAACGCGGCGAACATGCGGAGGCACGCGGCGCTGCCGGTGCGGAGAACCAGCGTCGGCACGCCGAGGCTCCGTGCCACGTCCAGCAGTGTCAGCAGCTGGGTGTCGGCGACCAGGCACGCGACGTCCTGCTGCTCCGTCAGCAGGGTGGCCAAGAGCTCCCGGAATGGGGTCTCGCAGGCCCGGTTCATGGCGAGGATCTGCTGGAGTGTCGCCTGCACGATGTCCTCCGAGGAGCTCCCCTCCGGCTCCGGCGAGCAGTCGGGGACGGGATCGGGCACGGGGACGAAGTCGTAGGCAGGGTGGCGGGACTTGTCGGGGGCGTTGAAGTGGGTGTGGAAGATGGTGATGGCGAACCCGCGCGAGTGGAGGACGCCGGCAAGCTGGAACATGGGGTTGATGTGGCCCTGGTATGGGAGCGGGAAGAACAGCACGCGGCGGCGCCGGTCGCCGGTGGTGGCTGTGGGACCCTCCGTGGAACCCATTGACGGTTGTCGTGGAGTATTGGAGGTGTGCTTGCTGGCTTGCTGCCCACTGGCTACCATGCTCTGGTTCTTAAAGTTAGGTAGTAGTAGTAGGTCTCCGGTGGGCATGGATCAAACTTTCAACTGGATTTTTCTAACATAAAGATCATTTGAATCCAATTCCTTACACATGAATCCAATTCCGGTGATTTGAATCACTTTTGATTCGTCGTGTCATAATCCAATTTGCACCCGTACACATGGATTTATACTTTGTCTTCCTTTGTTTTTCTTTGTTAAAAAAAACAAAAAAAACAAAACAACAACTTCGTTTTCCCCGCGAGCACCTGTGTGGATTGGTTCCACTTGGGGAACATTACAATCGAACATGCTCTTAGAGCAACTTGAAGAACTACTCTATGCCCTTAGGTCAGTCTTAATGGAGAATTTTATTATACTATTTCAAGACTGCCATGTCATCTAGATTAAAATAAAACTCGAATGAAACTCTCACTCTCAATGCAAAGTTTCATGTCATAGTTTCATAGACACTTAATTCTATGACTCATAGAGAGTTGATAATCGTATCAACAGAGTTTCATCCCTATGAAACTTATTTCATCTCTCTCTTCATTAAAACAGTGTCATCACACTAAAAATGAATATGTGTCAGACTATTAAATTTAAATGAAACTCTCATTAAGACTGACCTTACTAATTGTTAAGAGTAAAGATTTTTTGCTGAAAAAATAGGCTTTAGATATCTTAGCATAGTCATAATCTATTTTGAATTTCTCGCTAACCAAATATAAAGAGTGAGATTGATTCTCTACGGTGCGCACAAGATATAAAAAAAAGTTATTAGAGGGTAAAAAGATATAGAAAGTGAATTTTATACAAATGGCTCCCTAAAAGACAATTTAGAGTGTAAGTTTTAGAAAGAATCCTAGAGGTGCTGTTAGGACCTGTTCGTTTGAGTTTTTTTAGCTTTTGCCTGAAAAAAAACCAAAATGTTGAATAAATAGCCAATGTTGTTGAGCTGAAAAGCTAGCTTGTGAAGGAATGAAAGAATTAAAGGTAAAAGCCGCTCAGAAGAGCTTTCGGTCTTATGGTGTCATAAGAAGTCACACATCTATAAAGGCTATAAAGTGTAACACCCGAAAATTTTGCATTCTTTGAAATAGATTAAAAGTGAATTAAATGCATTTTCAGTGGACATTATAATCTAGGAAAATAATTAATATTTCATAAAATAAAAGTTATCATAATGGTAGGAACATTTCTGTTGCATACATGCTGCTGCATAGTGTTCTTGTTTGTCTGTTTTTTTTAAAAAAAAATCAAAATAGAATTCAAAAGGGCTTTCAAAATGTAATTGGAGTTTTTAGAAATAAAATAAAAAGATCTTCTTTTTCCCTCACTCTCTTTCTCCTATCTGGCCCGAAGGCCCTCTCCCCTCGGCCCAGCTCCACAGTCTCCCCCCCATCTCTCCTTCCTGCGTGGGCTTGCCCCGGCCTAGCAGGCCAGCCCGGCTCCCCAACCCGCACAAGCCGACGCTCTCAGCGCCTCTCCCACCCCGACAGGTGGGACCCACCTGGCAGCCGCCCGAGGTACTTGCCTTCTTCCTCCTCCCTCCCTTCCTTTCTCGCGCACTGACGCCATTTCTTCGGCCAAAGCGCGATTGGCGCTCGGGATTGATCCCCTTACATCGCTGCAGCGCCTCCGGGCTATAAGAACTCGTGCCCCGCATTCATCCGCCCCCACCTCGCCTTCTCCAAGCTCCGCAAGGCCACCAGAGCCCCGCCGCCGACTTAGCAGAGCCACCGTTGTCGCCCCTCTGTTGCCGAGCCCCTCCGCTCCGTCCGTTTGCCTCGCGAGCTCCCAGGTGTTCCAGTATGCCTTCCCCGTCCCCCTTTTGCCCTGCTCTCGTTCCCCGGAGCATCACCGGACGAACAGAGCCGCCACGACGACCACGCCGCTATTTTCGTGCTCCAATCGGTTCAACCGATAGCACCAACGTGTTCGCCATCTCTCGCTCTCCCTCTCTGTCATGTCCGCATCGAGTTTTGTGCACCGAAGTGGTGGATTGAGTCGGGTCGCCGCATTCCGGCCATGGCGCCGCCGTATGCTATGATTCCGGCGGCCGCGCCGCCGTCCTTTCCCCCCGTCTAATCTCGTTCGTCCATCTCCGATCGGACGACTTTGAGAGCCCGATACCGGTTCAGTTGCGCGTTTTGCAAAATATACCCTGAATGTTTTTAAGTGTAACCCCGCAGTCCTCTGTTTATTTTAAAATCAGAAATTAATCATTTTTAATTCGAAGACAGTTCAAAGTTATTGCAGTTTTGCCACTGATTTTCTTTTAACCATAAAATGCTCATTTTATCTCCGTTTTGACTCATTCAAATTGTGTTAGGATCGTGTCGACGTGATCTACGTGTTAGTTAGTTCATAGATCATGTTAGACAACTTTTAAAAATATTTATTTTCTTAGTCTCTTTTAATCTCAAGTCTAATTTGCGAATCTTGGTTAGAGCATATCTTCTACGTTATAGCTCCGATTTTCGTGGTCCAAACGTCTATGTGATCGTAGTAAGACGTAGATTAGTTTTATAAACTTTTTATCTTGTTTTACTACTGTTGGTGTACTGTTCTATCTATAGCCTTGTTTGTTTGCATGTTATGCCTCGGTATGATTGTATGTTGATACGATGATCGAGTATAGACGGTGAGCAGTACGTGGGTGACCAGGAGGATTTCTTTGTTGAGCAGGAGCAGCAGGAACCGTTTGAGCAAGGCAAGTATACATAAGATCATCCTTGTTGTCCTAATCACATTAAACACTAATTCATGATATGCATGTGTTTCCTTGATATCCTATAAGATTTTACCATAGATTTGTACCTTATACCTTGTTAACCGGGATTTATGCATTGGGTAGATCAAGCTAGTGCTCTTGAAAAATAACTATGATCATTTAACATTGACTAATGACTTATGCAACAAATAGTAAAAGATGCTTTTTAGCAACATGGATTAAGGTGATCTAGAGCATAGTTTTTGAGATGCTCTAGAATCTCTGTAAGCGATCACCCGGGATTTACAGTACAACCATGAGAGCTACATGACTTTGGCTTTAGTTAAGTAAAGGGTTACTTTCTCGCATGTGATAGTTCATGAAATTTGCCATTGCTGAGCTGGTTGCGGGGTAATGTCCAGGGTGGCTACCACTGCGTGTGTGTGCCATCGAGAGGAGACCATGTATACTCCTTGCCCGTGGATCCGTAATGTCTATTGTTTGTCAACGAGCCCCTTTGAAAAACTTCATAGTGAACCCTGTCGACCTTATTTGGAAGTGGGTCAAGAGGCTGATCCCCTCAGGCGAAAGAGTAAATCATCACTCATGGGTAAAGTTGTACCACCTTTGCAGAGTGTCTTAAAACTAATATGTTAAGTGTGCTCACGGATACGAGCGGCCTAGGATTCTTATGGAACAGAATGACTTTAATCTATCATTACTCGTTTGCTATTCATTATACATGTTTACTGATCATATGTTATTTGGGCTTTTGAATATATTGATGCTATCCATATGCTAAAATTATGACAACATAAAAGCTGATGCAGTTTAACCAGTGTCATCCTTTTTGAGCCTCATGAACCACATGTTTACTTGTTGAGTACTAGAAGTACTTACACTTGTTTATTTTTCATATTTGGATAAAAATCCCGGATGGGTACCAGGTTATCAGGGTTATGAGGAATATCCTGAGGACTAGTAGGTTTGGAGTCAACCAGTTGACATCCCTGTGCTATGGAGCTTCGCGAGAGTTATCTTTTATTTCCACTGTTATGTAATAGACTTTAATTAGTTACTCATTCGTTATGTATTAAACACTTGTAATGGTACCATTTTGATAATTTGTCGGCTTATGTGTGTGACTGATCTCTGGCACATATAAGATTTATGCATCCCATTTTGTCTTTAAAACTGGGTGTAAGATAAAGGATAGCCTGCAGTCCCTTGAACCAAACACAACCGAGGACCTTTTTAGAATGCGAGAATTTTTACTTGTTTCTACTTTTTTCTCTTAAAAATGAATTGAATTCTGCAAAATTCTTACATAATTCATGTGGATTTTTTATGTTCTAAACAGTCACCTGGCATAAAGCAGATAAAGCTCAAATGCAGCAACAACAAGGTCCACCAGGACAACCACGCCGATTTAATTTTTTTTGGAAAATGTTTTTTTTCTGCATAGGAATGCAAGTATCTTTCTCATACACTATGGGTATGTTTGGATCCCTTGGTAAATGACAAATGATAAATGACAAATAAAGTTAACAAATTTTTTGCCAATTCCTAGTGTTTGGATCCCTCGGTAAATGGCAAATGGCAAATAAATGACACATATAAAGACAATTATACCTCTAATAATTAAACTCTCATTCACATGCCATGCATAGGAGAGAGGGTATGAGTGAAAGGATTTTCTATTTGCCTTTATTTGTCACTTTAAAATGGCAAATGGTAAATTTTTACTCTTTTGCCATTATTTGTCTTGCATGTTTGAATCCATTTGCCAAAAAGTAGCAATTCTTTTACTCTTTTTCCAATTTACTAATTTGCCAAGGAGATCCAAACATGCCCTATGTACATGCACTCATTATTGCTTACACGGCGCTCTTTTGGGGACTACCTCTGTTGAAGTGTTTTTAATTTTTCAATAAAAAACGGGAAGCTTGGCTAAAAAATCTGAGGTGGTTGATGCGAAACTGACAAGTACCCGTGATTGACAATTACCTAACCCTGCCTGAGAGAGGCTAACAGACGGCAATAACCGGTCATAGCAAAAAGAACCTAGCAAAACCAATCAAAGAGATGTGAATTAACTTAACAAAACCAATCATAGAGATAGGCACAGTGTAGTGGCAAAGAGCCGAATTTCATGAGCTGTCTCTGACTCTGCGTGTGCCAATCAACGGAACTAGGTCGGTGCGCAGCACACCAATGTTTTTTTCCGGCTTACTTAAAAATGCTACTGGAACGAAACATCCATCTCTGTTCTGGTGTACACATTTTTCTCGTGCCAAAACATGGTGAGAACCACAATTTCCTTCACATGCTGTTCTAGGAAATAAAAAATACCTACAATTCTGTCACACCACCGAAACCAATGGCTCATACTCCTTTTGTCCCAAAAAAAGAGTCGCTATGAGAAACGTGTTGGTTAAATATTCTCAACTTTGACTAGTTTTGTAGAAAATATGTGCAACATTTATATTTTCAAATAAGTTTGATATAAAAGTATATTCAAAGATCTATCTAATGATACTAATTATGTATCATAAATATTAATATTTTATTAATATAGTTGGTCAAAATTAAAATTTGTTGACTTTTTGAAAAGCGAGAATGATTTTTTTAGGACAGAGGGAGTACAAATATATTATGCCAAGTAGGCAGGTACACTGTATTCTTTATGGTATGTCAGTCTTTTGTCCGATAAGTCTTGTTCGTTTGGCTTATCAGTGAGCTTGTCACTCACAAAAACAATGTTTTTTTCTCTCACAGAAACATAGCAAAAAACGGCATCAGCCACCAACAGACAGAGCTGAGAGCTCCTCAATTTAGACATTCACTGACATACTGTTCATATGAGGTTTCTTTCCTTCTCTCAAGTAGGAGGAGGGTGTTTGTTTCCCAGAGTCCAGTTTGTCACATCATACATTTGACACCAATTTAGACTATTAAATATAGATTAATTACAAAACTCAGATTGAGTCTAATTTGCGAGATGAATCTATTAAATTTAATTAGTCCATGATTTGACAATGTGATGCTACAGTAAATATTTGCTAATGATGACTTAATTAGCTTTAATAATTTCACCTCACTAATTAGTCTACTCCTATATAATTAGTTTTATAGTTAGCTCATATTTAGCTCTCTTAATTACCATCCAAGTGTTCGATGTGACACGATCTAAACTTTAACCCCTGATTTTTTTTTGATCACGTCTAGGCATGTTTTTCATTAAGCAAAATAAAGTTTAAAACCACAAACCAGTACAACCAAAACAAACCAAACAAAAGAAGACAACAGTCAGAGGGGGCGCAGCCCCAGGGATCAGCAACAAACAATTGCCGACATCCCAAGCCAAAAAAAGACAAACAGCCTAGCAACAAGGCTGGGCGACAACAGCAGGGCTCAGGAGGCCTCCAACAGTCTTGCTAAGCCTTTGAAACCAGCCCGGCACCACTGGTCAGCCTCCTCTCTGATCCGAAGTGCAAGCTCGGAGCCCCGTCGAAGCTCCTTCCACAGACTCCAGCCAACCAGGAAAGTTTCAAACCCCGCTTTTATCTGTTTTCATCGGTTCTCGGCACGACATGCAGCACAAGCAGGTAACCCCATGCCTAGCCGTGCCCATATCATGGGCATGTTTGGCCATCAATGCATATATATTATATACACATGAATAGCTAAAAAGAAAAGGAAAATAATATAGATACGTAGATAGAGGAATAAAGGCACAAAAACACAAACTGGTGACAACGAAATAAGCAAGTGTTCTGCAATAACATTGTAAACTATATTATTAAAAAAAAATCCAATGACATTGAGCCCTCTGCCTTTGGCGTCATATAATTCCTTATTTTCATCTCATTCACTGTTATTTAACTAGCTTTGTCATGGCCAATTGTTACATGTAAGGTACATAATACGTCATATAAACTACAACGACATTATGTGATTTACCAATAGCTCAATTGCAGAATTTGAGGTGCCTTCTTCCTTGATGCACCTAATGGCTTTGTTCCTTAAATCCTTGGCCCTCTGTCTCATATGTCTTCCTTCTTCCATACAAAGCAACTTTGTAACAGCCCTCTCGATCTTCCCCCTCTCGAAGTCACCATCTAGCTCAAACCCTATCTTCCACACTTCTTGGACATACCTCATATTTATCATCTGATCAGCAAATTGGGGTCTACATATCATCGGGACACCTTCACAAATGCTCTCCAGAGTTGAGTTCCATCCACTATGAGTCCAAAAGCCACCAACTGCATGGTGCCGTAAAACCTCTTGTTGTGGTACCCAGGGCACCACCATTCCCCTTCCATGTGTCACCTCCAGAAAGCCATCAGGAAGGCTCACATCATTAGAGGATTTGACCAAGTTATGACGAATAACCCACAGAAATGGCATTTGACTGTTGGCCAAGCCCCATGCTATCTCCAGGAGTTCCTTTTCATCTATATATGCCAAGCTTCCAAAGCTCACATAAAGAACAGATTCTACCTCTTGCTTGTCCAACCACTCTAAACAAGCCCAATCTTGTGCTAACAAGCTGACCTCGGTCCCTGAAGAAATCTTGTGAAGTGGCCCAATAGGATATACTGGAACTCCGATGCCATTGGCAATCTTTTGTATATCAGAATTCTCAAGGTCTCGGAAGGTGTTAAGTATGACACCAGAAGAACTCCTTGTTGCATCCACTAAACATTCTAGGCATTTTGTCATATTAGCATGTGTAGTAGTGGACGAGAACACCATGTCTCTTTGTCGTAGTGGTGTAAGCTCATCTAATGGCACGTCCAACTGGGACTTATCTGAAACATAATTAAAAAAAATAATGAGAAATGGTAGTGTACCCAATAGATAATACAATTGGCATATAGCTTCGTTTTCTTGTGGTTTTCCCACCGAAAATCCTTATTGTGGCCTCCAGTTGGCTTCCAAAAGCATACAATTCAATTCAGAAAATTATGGGCGATCTCCTTTTTTTTTCTTTGTGAAACACAGTACATTATGGTACAAGAAAAACTACTTAGAAGCTTAGCAAGTTCACAATCCTTATAAAATAACATTTATCGTATTATTGATCCTTCACCTTAATAATGCAACAAGTTGTAGCTTGTCTCTTAATAACCATGGGCTGTTAAACTTAGCATGGACCATACTAATCCCTAGCATCTGATGAAAGTGAGATCCACTTTAATGGCTCGTGCATCATCATTATCTAGAAAAGGTTTTTTGTTTTTGACAACACATTATCTAGAAAAGGTTATTTTTTGCAAGAAAACGACATCTTTATATCACCTCACAATCGATAAATTAAATGGAATGAAAGTTGCATGCCATCGGGGCATGAATTGGTGGTTGGGAAATTAACAACATGAGGCTCCTAGAAATAATAATGATCTAAAACACGTGTAACACAAACAGTGTTAACTTCAGTTGGTAGTACTAGTAACATGGTAAATATGACTTCTGAATTGCATGAGTTTCTTTCTAAATGTAAGTTTAATTTCAGCCACCAGCTGTCGGCAACACCATGATAAATACTACTCCATCCATTTCAATCTATAAGAAATTTTGACTTTTTATATACATTACTTTTATTATGTATGTAGACATAGTATACATATATAATACATCTAAGTGAATATTGAAATCTGAAGTATTTTCTTTTTTACAATTTCAAAGAGAAAATTGTAACACACACACACACACATGTAAGCAAAACTAGTTTTTTTCGTTACCAGCTCACGTTTCAATTGCTTACCACCTAATTATCTAAAGTTTTTTTCAATGCAAATACCTTCTACTCATGTTGACTAGCAAACCACCCTCTATCCCAAATTACAGGTCATTTTAGCATTGTTAGATACATAACTTTTGCTAATCACCTAGATATATGATATGTCTAGATACATAATAAACGTTGTCTATCTAAAAAGATAAAACGGCCTATGTAAAAATTGGAACAAAGGGATGAGTACGTACTCCATAGGTGGAATTGAGATTTTTGACGCCCTTAATTGTGTTCATCCCTATAGGGCCGTGATTAAGGGTGGGTGGAGCCATGATTCAGATATAGGGAGGCCTAGTAATCGAGTGCCATCAAAAGTTATACAATTCCATTGTTCATTTGATATCAACTTAAAAATTTATCAACCTTTATGTTGACTTAAAAAATCTATAATAAATTACTTTTAATCTCTTTATATCTTAGGAAAAATGCTAAGTGTCATATTGTCAAGCTTGTCTTCTGGTAGAGACATGTGTGGCGTTCTAGTCTATGAACTCATAGTCAAGTATGTGGTTTTCTCTTTTGATGACCATAATGTTTTTGTAAGGTAGAGGCTAGAAAAATTATTTTCAAAACTTTGTATTAACTCGATGTAATTAGCTTGGAAATTTCATAGAATCTTCCTTTATTAAAAAAAAATGTCTAGATTGAAGATAGAAATAAAGGAGCAATGTTCATAGATCAACTTAACATTAGATAATTAAGAGATTAATTATTTGAGAAAAAGAACAATTTAAAGTTGGTTGAGAAGGTTTGTCTACTTATCATAATTTCTAGTTTTTAGTGTGAAGTAATGAGATGTACTAATAACGAAGATTCTGCAGCATTTGTTTGGGGGTGGCCAGTCCCACGTTGTCTCCGCCCCTGGACTGCCCATGACGCATGATCGACAACACGAGACGGCGACAAAGGCCAACACTGCAAAAGCCACAGTGACGAGACGAGTCACCTTTGGATGCCGGCGGGAGGAGGCCCTTGTCGCAGAGCGCCGGGAACGCCATGTAGGCGACAAGGCAAGCGGCGGCGCCGGTGCGGAGCACGAACGTGGGCACGCCGAGCTCCTGGGCCACCAGCTGCATTCCGCGCAGGTTGGAGTCCACCACGAGGCACGGCGGCGGCGCGCCGTCCTCCTCGTCGGCGAGGGTGAGAGCCTGGCGCAGGCGGTCCCGGAACGGCTCCATCAGGCGGTCGTTTGTCCGTAGCAGCGCGCCGGGATGTCCGGCGCGTCGTCCCCGCCGGACGGGACGAGCTCGGCCCACGCCTCGGCTTCGCCGACGGGCACGAAGCGGTACCCCGGAGGGTGGCGCGGCGGGTCGGGCGCGTTGAAGGTGGCGTGGAAGACGGTGATGTCCAGGCCACCACCACCACCCCGCGCGTGCAGCGCGCCGGCGAGGTGCAGCATCGGGCTCAGGTGGCCCTGGAACGGCAGCGGGAACATCAGCACGCGCCGGCGCCGGCGGACGACGCCGGAGCTTGCGGGATCAGAGGCTGTGACCGTCGCCATATAATCTTGGCTGCTGGTTGGTTGATGAGACGATTGACGCGAGAGGATCCAGGATCCAATACTGCTGAAATCAAGAAAGGCTCAAAATTTGCATTCGTTGGTTCAATAATGAGCTGGAAGGAAGCGAGATACGCGATGTTGTGAAGAGGATTTGATGTGGGACATCAGTTGGGAAATGCGTGTGCCGTAGGCGCCTGCAAACATACTGCTGCTCATATATACCTTGGAGGCACTGTTGTCGTCGTCTGTCTTTCCCTTTATTTATACGTACAGCTCAGGGTTATCGTGTTTTCGTCGCGGTTGGTTCTGCCTTGGCGCATTCACGTTTCACCAACCACCTATCTAGGCGGCTTAGCTATATATCCCACAGTATTATAGCTGTACGCCTACAAGAGCATCTCTAGCTTTTCCACAATAATACTATGGTAGTGAGTAGGAGTATTATTGTAGGCGTATATTGGTAACCATACAATATACTCCTACAAAAAGAGTATCTCTAGCTCCCCCCCCCCCCCCCCCCCCCCCCCGTTCTCTGTCAAAAAAAAAATGAGTATCTCTAGCTTTATTACAAAGATCATCAATATACTCCTACAAAAAGAGTATTATTGTACGCCTACAACAATATATCTCTTTGGTAATCATCAATATTATAGCTGTACGCCTACAAGATCATCAACATCAATATGGTAGTTTTGGTAACCATCAATAGTATTTTTTTTAAAAAAAACAATTGATGATGTAGATCACCAATACATCAACACTAGTTAAATACACACTGCATGTGAGTACAAGTTTGGCTTCTCGTCTCCTCGTCCTTCTCTGTCTATAACCTCCTTCTGGCACGGCGTGTAGCGAATTTGGACACCGTTGAGGACGTCCTAGGTGCAAAAAGTTAAGTCCATCTTGGTTCAAGAAATACTTTTATGATAAGTGAACCACCACATAATACATTATTATATATTTGGGGCAGTCCCGATGAATAATTAATTGGAGTTTCTATGTATCTTAATTAACTTGTCAGCTAAACATTTTGCTAAGGTGACAATAGACACTACCAAAATATTAAACTTCTCCTAGTAAGGTTGAGTTCTCCTAGTGTTTTGGTAGTTATAAAAATTTAGTACAATTTTTTCTTAGTAAATGTCTCCTAGTGAAATTCACATGTGCTATGATTAGTGGTAGAGTTTTATTACTATTTAAAATACTATGAAAACTCCACCATTTTAGTAGTGAGAGTTATTGTAGAGAGAGATTGAAAAACGAAGAAATCGTTTCTTCTAGACGAAAGTTAGTCTTCACTCGGAACGAGGACGAAGAAACCAGACAATTTGCGTTGGGAGGACTCAAGTGGTTTCTATTCTCCTCCCTCCGGATCCTGTGCGCCTCTACCGTCGCACCAAGCCCGCGCACGCCTCCCGCGCTTTGTTTCCCGCATACGCCATCGGCCATGCTGCTATGCAGCTGCTCCAGTCGCCGGTTCTTCTACCGTCCTACTCCCGCGGCTTCATCCAAGACGACTCCAGACCAAGGTTTTAGGATTCATTTTGCAAAATATTTCGGCCCTCACCGAACTGGACGAATTTCAGTAAATTTCGGTTAAATTTCGGACCCAATTCAGTGAGATTTCGAGATTTGATGCATAAAATTCGTTTTGGTCCACGTCCACACCGAAATGGAAGAATTTCACCGAAATTCGGATCCTTTTTGTCGAATCCCAAAACCATGCTCCAGACAGGGGCGCACTTCCATGTGGATGAGGCTTCTCCGCCTCCGATTCTGGCTTTGTTGCAATCTCCAGGCGCGAAGGAACATATACACAATACACTCAAGAAGATTGTCAGGTGAATGAACGGTGATCTACTTTCCCTTATCGTTGATGCTGGAGCCGCATGTGCTAAGATGGTGCCTGCTACTGCTCCTAGTACTCTTTGTACTGTTGCGTGGTGGCTTGCGATGAATTTGTGTGCCTCATTTCTGTTTCAGAACAGCTACACAATATTGGCCACACCAGACCAGCCTCTCCTTACGTAGTACTCCGTATGCATGAAATTATTAATCTTTTATTCATATAGAAATTACCATAGAAATCATGGGTTAGGAGTGTTAGTTTCTGCTGAACATTAATTACTTATTTTCTCTCTTGAAAACTATGTCAAGAAACTGTCTATTGGTAATAGTACAACCAAGTAACCTTAAGTCCTTTTAAGATAAGTGAACCACCACAGAATACATTATTGGTCCAAATGAAAAACGTACAGCTGCATACATCAACGGTCATCATTTTGGATAGATATCTTGTTGAGCCCCTACCGCCCACGGCCCCCACCCCCAACCCCCACACATATCATATCATTATTTTTCCAACAGATTAAGATATAATAGACAAGTTTGTCGAATGAGACCACATATCTTTTAATCATTATCTTGATTCAGTTGTCAGAAATAAATAAGTGGTCTCACTATATCTTGAGATGATATCTAGGTAATGCGCAAAAGAGAGAAGCTCTCTGTAAAACAATGATATACTGGGATATTTTTTTTTCAGCTGACTATTTTCAGTTTGACAGGTATGATATGCCTCACTTATGTCAAGTTTCACCAACATAGTAATTCGAGTTCACTAGTGCAGAAAAAAAATCAAGGTTGCTGAGCTCACTATGTGATTTAGTATATATGTCACATCAGCTAACCAAATCACTGGACGGCAGCAGGAACATAAGTACGCGCTGCCGCCAGGCGGACGACGCCGGACCTTGCGGGATCAGAGGATGTAATTTGCACAGTTTATTTGTAATTTACTAGATGGATTTTTTGAGTCCTGTTTGGGACTGCTCCGCTCCACGTTTTTCAGCTCTGCTTCATGTTTTTTAGCTAAACGGTTTCAACTCCATGCACACAGCTCTAGAAAAAAAGGTGGAGTTGTGAGAGCACCTAAAGAGGTGCTCCACAAAAACCTGGAGTTCAAAAACCTGGAGTTCGTGAGCTACTCTACAGTGGAGTTTTAGAGCAGACTTCGTGGAGCAGTCCCAAACAGACCCATTAATTACTCTATAGTTGGACAATAATTATCTAATATAAACAAAACGCTATGGTTTAAAGATCCGTAAAGATTTTGAATCTAAACGTGACCTTGACTGGGAGGTCAGTTGGGAAATGTATGTGTGTGTCGTGTGCCGTATAGCATGCGTGATGCGTGCGCTCTGTTTGGGAAGCGGTGATGGGTACGCATTTGTCCGGGCGGCTATTTGGGCCAGCCGTCCATTCTTCTTCTTCTCTTTTTTTTTTTACACTCGGTGAAAAAAAAACAAGCAAAAAGAAACACTCGCCTGGACAAAAAAAATTAATTTTTTATAACACCCCCGGCAAAACAAAAAAAAGAAGCAAAGAAACCAACCAACGGTGCCATCCAATCTTTTTTTTAATAAAAGGAAACCAAACATCCGAAAAAAAAGAAAAAAAAAGAAAACCAAACATTCGCACGGGCAAACGTCCGCCGGATCGCATTTGCGTTCTGTTTGGATGCATTGTTGTCGTCATCGTCTTTGCTTTTATACGTACAGCTCAGGGTCATCGTGTTTTCGTCGCGGTTGGCTCTGCCGTGGCGCATTCACGTTTCAGTGTTTCACCAACCATCTAGCTTGGCGGCTGAGCTACAGCCTACAGTATTATAGCTGTACGCCTTCAAGCATCTCTAGCTTTTCAACAATTAATATCATCAATATATATGGTAGTTTTGGTAATCATCTGTACTAGTATTTTTTTAAGAAAAAAAAACAATCGATGCAGTAGATCACCAATACATGTATAAAATTGAGTGCATGGAAAGGAAAGTTGTTGACCGTAGGAGGCCGTTTAGTTCTCATAAATTCGGTGATTTCGAGTTTATCGATGTTTATGATGTCATTTTTTGAACTACCAAAAAAAGTGTCTAAAAAGTCATAGATCAAGATTTTTTTTGCCAAAATGATCAATGCAAGAAAAAATATAGACCGGTCAGATGGAATATGATTTGTTAGCCTAAACAACAAGGGGGCCTTGTTGGGGATATTACCTCGACATATCCCAGTGATCTTATGGGCCTATGGACCAGACGACGGCCCAGCCCACGAGGCCTTGCGGCACGCGACCAACACATCGTGTTCGCCAAGGACTCCGAAGAAGTCTTGCTCGTCAAGAAGGATCTTAGAAGATAGACTCGGATCCCTTACCTAAAGGGGCCGATCGTAATCTGCTAGGATATGGAAACTGTAACCCTGCTCCCCGGCTATATAAGGCGAGCAGGGACCCCCTCCAAATCGATCCCTCTACAATCCCCTAGATCGCATCTACGGGTCTTGTAACCTAATACACATATCAATCCAGCCACCAAAACACAGGACGTAGGGTATTACCGTGATTTACCGGCCCGAACCTGTCTAAATCGTCGTGTCTACGTTCTCTGTGTTACGCTTGATCGCCGTCGCCACACCTCCGCCTACAATCTACTACCGTGGGGTACCCCTAGGTAGACTGCGACGCGTATTTCGTCGACAGGCCTAAGAATACGAAATTTGAATGTACAAAATAAATGTCTTCTCAGCAAATGGTTGTTTAAGCTATATAATGAGGAGGGGATCTCACAATTATTGTTAAGGAACAAGTATTTGAGAAACAAAACTTAAGGAGAGGTGAAAAAAAGCTACTGGCTCACATTTATGAAAAGGGCTCGTGAATATGAAAGGTCAATTTTTAAACCTTGGTTCCTTCAAAGTAGGGAATGAATCGCAAATAAGATTTTGGGAAGATAAATGGGTGGGAAACTAGCCACTAAAATTAATGTACCCTGCTTTGTTCAACTTAGTCCATAGGAAGCATGACCCCGTTGCTAATATTTTTTTAGAAAAAACGCCTTTCAATATCTTATTTAGGAGAGGTTTGATGGGGCAAAACTTGAGAGACTAGAACAGAATTTTGTATTGTTTTTAGAAAAAATGCCTTTCAATATCTCATTTAGGAGAGGTTTGGTGGGGCAAAACTTGAGAGACTAGAACAGAATTTTGTATTGTTTTTAGAAAAAAACGCCTTTCAATATCTTAACGGACTTGAATCTCTAGGATAACCCAGATGTTTTTAGTTGGTCTCTACATTCAACAGGTCATTTCTCAGTCAAATCTATGTATGCTACTCTAATTAATAATGGTTTGAGACTTTCACACAAAAATTGATGTGTAAAGATGCCAACTAAGATCAAAATCTTTATGAGGTATTTGAAAAGAGGTGTAGTATTAACTAAAGATAATTTGATTAGAAGGAAGTGGAGTGGAGAAAAATTATTCATTCTATCCCACCCTCGAATCTATTCAACACCTTTTTTCGATTGTGCATACACTAAATTCTTGTGGCGAGTTGTTCATTTATTGTTTGGTATTTCAAGACCAATTCACACCTATGATTTATTTAATTAGTGGTATAAATTGGGGGGAGGGGGGAAAACATATCTACTTTTATTAACTGTAGCAGCAGCTTTGTGTTGGAACATTTAGCTTACAAGAAATAAAATGACGTTTGACAAATGTAGACCAAAAACTTTCTTGCGGGTACTATTCAGGGAAACGCATTGGCTTCAGTAATGAGCACAGTTACAACATCATGAGGTCGATCAAGAGTGATGAGGACATCACCGGCTTAGATATGACCATGCCATCCACTTCTATACCAAAGGTGAAAATCTCCACCGAAAGATCGGGACACCCACACACTCATCAAAGAGATTTTCTTACATGCTTGCCGTCTACTAGAGGAGGTTGCGTTGGGTTTCTTTGTATCGTCTTTATGGCTATCTACTTGTCGGATTGATTTTCATTAGTTAAGTCTTTTGGTGAACCTTTTAAGTTCAGCACGGTCGTGTTTGGATTTGAACCTTGGTTCAAGTATCTTGTAACAAATGGTCTGATTCTACCTTATATAGATGAAGCCCGATGTTTATCTATTATCTAAAAAAAGATCCCAAATACATCAACACTAGCTAGTTAAACTGCATGTGAGTACAAGTTTGGCTTCTGGTCTCCTCGTCCTTCGTTGTCTATGACCTCCTTCTGGCACAGTGTAGCGAATTTGACCACAGTTGAGGACGTCCTAGGTGCAAAAGGTTAGACCCTCTTGGTTCAAGAAATACTTTAATGATAAGTGAACCACTATAGAATACATGATTATATACATAAGTACTTAATTACTATTTAATCGTACAACTAAGTAATCTTAAATCCTTTTTATGATAAGTGAACCACCACAGAATACATTATTGGTCCAAATGTACACGAACAGCTACAAACATGAACAGTCATCATTTTGGATAGATATCTTGTTGAGCCCCCCCCCCCCCCCCCCCCCCCACACACACACACGGCCCACCCCCGCCACACCATATCATTATTTTCCTAAATAACAGGTTGAGATATATTAGACACGTTTGTCGAATGAGACGTATCTTTAATCATTATCTCATTCAGTTGTCAGAAATAAATAAGGTGGTCTCACTGTATCTTGAGATGATGCGCACAAGAGAGAAGCCCTCTGTAAAACAACGATATACTAGGATATTTTTTAGCTGACTATTTTGAGTTTGACAGGTAAATGATATGCCTCACCGATGTCAAGTTTCACCAACATAGTAATTTGAGTTCACTAGTGCAGAAAAAAAATCAGTCAGGGTCGGGTGCTGCAGCATCGCCCTCAAGCGGACGGATAGCTGGATCCCGGCGAAGCTCTCGTCGAGCCACTCCGGATGGCACTCCGGATGGTTCTATATGCGGAACGACGACGACTTGCTCCCCGCCTACACCGGGAGGACGATTGATTCGAAGCCCGACCATTGGAGGTACGACGTCGAGAAGAAGAAACAGCCGCACCTCGTCCACCTGCTGGACGCGATCGAGTGTCTGAAGAAGGCGGGACTCACGGCGGCGATCGTCGCATCAGCCTTCCACCTGCGGCGGGTAGTGCCACTGATGGCTCGACCTCTGCGCCTCGACGAGATGTGCCCGGGGGTCGACCTCACGGGGTGCCGCCTCATGGGGGACGAGCTACCCCCCGAGAGGGTGGCCCACCGCGTACGTGCCTCCTTTACGGGCGGGTTCGAGGTCATGAGCGTCGCCAGCGTCCCCATGAGGCCGGACCAGGGATACGTCCAGCTGGTAAGGCTCCCTTTCTCTGTTAGTGTTCTTGTTTTCGTCTCGTTCACCTTTTTTGCTTGCGTCCTAACTGCCTTGTGTTCCTCAGGGGAACGTTACCTTCCGGAAGTCGCTGCCGCCGGTGAAGGAGGAGCAGGGCGACTCCCAGGTGAGGCGCCTTCAAGTCGAGAGGGACAAGAAGGCCAAGGACAAGGCCAAGAAGGACAAGGGCAAGAGGGCCCGAGAGAAGCAGGAGAGGGAGCAGCGCTGGGCCCGGCAGAGGCGGGCCGGCCTTTCCGAGGAGGAGTCGCCCTTGGAAGAGGAGGATGAGGAAGAGGAGGAGTGGAGCGAGGGGGAGGTCGAGCCGCAAGGAGGGCTCGAGGAGGAACGGACGGTGCCCGAGCAGCAGAGGGCGGCCGTTGGAACTGAAGGAGGAGAGGGGTTGACGTCGAGGTCGGCCCCTACTGGCGAGGTCGAGCCGCGGGGGGAACGCCCCGCGGCTTCTCAAGGCGAAGCGCCGCGGCAGACGCGCGGGCGATCGTCGCGATCCTCGTCGGGGGGTCAATCGGGCACGCCCCCAACGCCTGCCCGGTCGAGCGCACGGGCGTCGGGCCCGTCGGCGCAGGAGGAAACCAGCAGGGGGGCGACGGGAGCGTCGTCGGCCCCTGCCCAGGAGACAGCGCCGAGGGCGGCCTCGACCCCCGCCGCGGACCGCGGGAGGAGTGGCTCCCGGCGCGTTCCGTTCAAGCCCCCGAGCGTTTCAAAGTCCGTCGGCCGAAACCCCGTGGCCCCGAAGGGGTAAGTTTCTTTTCTGCCGATCGAGGGTATTTATTATATTTTTCTTTTTGTTGCTCACGACTCGTGCTTACCGTTGCACATGGGTCTCTTTTTCAGGTCGAAGCGCTCAGCGGAGGACGCGTCCCTTGCCCCGGCCAAGAGGCTGAGGACGGAGGCTGCAGTCGGGGCGACTGTCGAGGCCAGTCCCGCTGCTCCGTCCCCTTCGACGCTCACCCCAGAGGCGGCGTGGGTGGCCAGGGCCCGGGAGGCGATGGAGCGAGGGGCAGCGCAGGTTGCCTCGGCGCTGGCCCAAGCGGGAGAGGAGACGGGCCTGCCCGCCCCGCTGGCGAGGTCCGCCGAAGACACATGAAAAACTTAAGTCCTATTCATGCTAGTCCTTCAAGCACCAAGAGATTGTGTTTCTAGCAATCACCACACAAGCATATCATGAATATAAGTACATATGCAAACAAGCACTTATGAATGCACAAAGATATGCAACAACTTCATTCATAGGCTTGCTCCCCCTACTTGTGTGCTTTCATTTTCAAAAATATTTTTCCTTTGTCATACTACTTACTCTTACTAACTTCTCCCCCTTTGTCATCTATTATCATAAAAGATGTGCTCAAAGGTTTGATTATTGGAGAGAAGCTTAGTTGTGGTTCAATCTAGATTACTTGCCCCAAGCTATTTAACTCGGTTTAAACCATGGACAAGCTTGTTCACACATCCTAGAATGGTTATCTTGCCCATATTGAGCTAAACATTTGAAGTTCATGATCTAGATCAAACTCTAGGTTTGCAATCCCACAAATATGTCATATGCTACCACTACATCAAATCAAGCATAGAAGCAATAGTGGTACCATATAAGCATCAAAATCATTTGATTTCTATGAATGAGCCTAATGAATTGATGTCTAAATGCACTAACAAGTCCTAATAAGAATGAATGACATGTCAATCAACTTGTACCTTGTATAGCTCGAAGGAGAGGCATGTCATATATTGGGGGTGCATCAACACATATTTGAGAAGTCAAGAATGTTCAACTCATTTCTTAGCTTGCAAAACCTCTTCTCATCAAGTGGCTTGGTGAATATGTCGGCAAGTTGATCATCGATGCCAACACTTGTGATTTTGATATCACCCTTTAGTTGATGGTCCCTTATGAAGTGGTGCCTCACATCGATGTGCTTGGTTCTTAATGTTGAACCGGATTGTTGGTTAGCTTCACCGCACTTTCATTGTCACATAGCAATGACACTTGCTTGAAATTGATTCCATAGTCATTCAAAGTTGCTTTCATCCAAAGCAATTGAGCACAACAACTATCCGCACTTATGTATTTGTCTTCGGCGGTAGAGAGTGCAACACTATTTTGTTTATTTGATGACCAAGATACAAGTGACATGCCTAGCATTTGACATGTGCCCGATGTGCTCTTTCTATCAATCATCAAATAATTTAAATGCCTTTGAGTTGGTCACCGTATCCTTTGATAATTTGGGGCTGCACCATTGAATGTATTATCCTCATTCTTATAATACCTTGAGCATGTGTTTTCAATCATCCTTATCTCATCTCTTTGAGCAAACACACCTTAGAGCTTGTGACTTGAATCTTTCCAACACATGAATTCAGCCCAAGGCTTCAAGTCACTTCCACTAATAAATTGATCCTCAACATAATATAACTCCTCATAGCTTGATTAGTACTTCGACTCAATGCAAGTACTCTCTTCTTCACCTTAGCCATAGTACCTCGGTCTCCTTGACCTTCACCTTTGCTTAGTACCTGTAACGCCCCAGAGTCCAAACGGCTCAGATCCACTCTGCACGCTGAGCAAACCACACCCACCACCATCCCACTTAAGCTTTCGTCTAATGCCCCAAGTCCAAACGGCTCAGATCCACTCTGCACGCTGAGCGAACCACACCCACCACCATCCCACTTAAGCTTTCGTCCTCGCTTCGCTTAAAAGGATTAACCCGAGGATGGTGGGATGGGCTCTAGAAGCCTTATATGTTGGTCTATCCCACCTTAAACAATCAAGGTGGGACTAAACCCTCCACAATATCTCATTAACACACATGGGCCACTACGGGCCAAACGGGCCGGATGTGACAGTACCTCGAAGTCATTTCCTTGCTATCTTCACCCTATCAAGCCATACTCAAGTCACATCATATTAAGCACCGATTGAAAACCATTTCTTCAATATTGTGATCTTTGCTTGAATATCTTATAGATATGAATGTTGAGATCAATCAAGCCTCGATATATGAGGCTCCACATAAATATGGTCAAGCAAATTCACAATTCCTTAGATCTTCCTTATTTTGGCTTGACACTCCCATCACTCACTACAATCTCTATCTTCATACTTCTAGCTTGATCATATTAATGCAAAGTGAGTTTCCACATCTTTGTCCATACAAGCAAACTAAAGTAGAGACCATTTTATATCCAATATACATTGTCTCCTTTGTCATTTGACCTTTGATTGGTGTTTTCTCACTAATGCACTATTGATTCATTATTCATTTCTTGATCAACACTAGTCCACTATCAAACTCTTCTTGTTCATGCAAAGCAAGCAAATATAGAGACCAATCCATAGCTATCAACTCATGTCTCATTTGCCTTTTACCAAACACGCTTGCTTTCATATGATACTATGATATCCCACAACATAGAGGCCATTTCATTGATTCCATTTGCATTGTTGTCTTTTGCTTGACTTAGATTATTCCCATGATCTTCCAATATAACAATACACAATTTGACCTTCATTTCAACACTGTGTGGAATACCATCAAGTTTGCTTTTCTTGTTGAACCTTTGATACACTTAGCAAACTTGTTAGACCTTTAATTGTGTTGTCACTCAATTCACCAAAACCCACTAAAGGGCTAGATGCACTTTCAATCTCCCCCTTTTTGGTGATTGATGACAACACAATTAAAGCTTACAGGAGATTGAAAAAAATAAGATTTTGGATCCTATGATATAGTGAGCTCCCCTAAATGTGTGCATTGAAGTGAATTCAAAATTTGGCCTCAAATGCCAAATGCACATATTTAAAGTTCTCTCAAAGTGTTTCCAAGTTGCTTGTCAAGTGGTTTCTATGCATTCATGGTGCTAAGGATGGTTTATATTGCACTCCGATTGGTATCACGCTTCAAAGGTCCATCCTACACACCTTAGCATCATTTGGTAGCATTTACTCTCTCACAATTCTTATTCATGCATATGTGATCAAAATGAACCAAACTCATATATCACATATTTAGGGGGAGCTAATACTACCAAAGTGAAAATTTTCATCATATATATTCATTTGTGAAAGGTTGTCATCAATTACCAAAAAGGGGAGATTGAAAGACCTTGTTTGGTTTTGGTTAATTGATGAAACCTATGGACTAACCCTTGAACTAAGTGTATGATCAAGATATGGTGGTTCACCTTGGTACATGGAGCTAGATGGTTGATCATGATGAATCAAGTGCTTCATGGACTAAGGAAAAGAAGAAAGAGAAAAACAAAAATGGGCTCAAGGCAAAGGTATATCATAGGGCCATTTTTAGTTAAGTGATCAAGACACTATAGAGAGTGTGATCACCTTTAGGATTGATAGCCGTACTATTAAGAAGGGAAAACTCGTGTCGATTGCGGTTATCATGTGCCACTAGGTCATTTGCATTGCATATCTAAAATGAACTTAAGTGACACAAAGAACTAAACTAAAATCCAAGAAATGGGCTCAAGGCAAAGGCAAAACGAAGAAAGCCGCAAAGAAATTGCCCGATCTACGCACTCGTGAGGTTTGAGGTGAATTCCTTCGGTGCAAAGATGCTCCTCACGAATCCGAACAACTTGGTTCAAGTGGATTTTTCAAAGCTACTCTCAACAAAGAGAAATCAACTCGGGAAAAAGAGAGAGCAAAAGAAAAACGCGAAGAACACAAGCAACCGGGGAGACTCGATCAAGAAACTAACCGTGCCATGGCACTCGGAGAGTCGGGCCTCCGATTCCCACCAAAAGATGCGAGTTCTTACAGAGGTTGGTGAAATCAACCTAGGGATCTCATGAACTAGAGAGAGGGTAGAGAGAAAGAGAGTTGGGGCAAATGATTAGGGTTCAAGAGATAGGATGAGGGATACCCCTTCACCCCCTACTTATCGGGCTTTGGCTATTTCCCAAAGACCCCCTAGATACATTGAGTGAACTGCCTAGCCTAAGCATTGCAGTCCAAGCTCCGGAAAATATCTCCCACATTTTGAATGGACGGCCCCGCTTCCTGTCGGGAGTTGTCATCGCCTCGACGCAACCTCCAGGATTCCGCCACGTGCCATCCCCGCTTCCTCGGAAGCTTCGCCTAGGTTTTGAGGCCCAAACCTAGGAAACCCGTCACCTGTAGCTTTGGGCTCAACTACCGAACCCCG
Source organism: Microstegium vimineum (assembly GCA_022036555.1). Lineage (NCBI taxonomy): Eukaryota > Viridiplantae > Streptophyta > Magnoliopsida > Poales > Poaceae > Microstegium > Microstegium vimineum. The sequence continues at coordinate 47,632,533 of CM039120.1, forward strand.
AGTTTTGAGGCCCAAACTCGGATGGTTTTGAGGCCCAAACCACCAAACCACCAAACCGCTCGACTCGAGCCACCTTGTCCTCGCCCGGTCGGACTCCGAGTCCCATGAGCCTCCGCTCGACCCGCTCGTCCACCGTCTTGACTCGGTCGACTCGGTCTACCTCCATGTCTTCTCGCACTTGCCGGTACCAAGTACTAACCACCACAGCTAGTCCGCCGGCGCCCATGGTCCCTCAGTCCGAGCCCCGCTTCCGCCCTTCACCGCTCTCAGTCCATCGGCACGGCAAGCCTCTACTCGACCTTCTCCACGCCATTGACCACTGTCACTAGGCATAGCACCTGCACACTACAAGCCGATAGACAGGCACACATTTGCTTTCGCAAAGGGTTAGAATCAAGCCACTCAAACTGAACCTCTCAAGTGTTGGGCAATCAGTCATCACAAAACTGATCTACATGGGTACTTACCCGCCATGTGTTCGCAAATCCTTTTGGGCCAAAGCTATCAACACCGCTTGCTACTCTAGCAATCGGTTGTATTGTCATCCATTGATGGAAAAGACTCCATATGAGCTATTGAATGGAAGAAAGCCCAACATTGCATACTTTAGGGTCTTTGGGTGCAAATGCTACATCTTAAATTCTCGTGTCATTGAGTTACTCTCATTTGGGTGGTTTCTTGTGGCGCCCGGGTAGTGGGCTTGTCTTGTGAATTGCCATTTAGCCACCGAAACACCACTTGAGTAGTCGACACAACGGGGATGAGCTTGGTGGTTGTTGGCACAAATTATGACCATCTTTTACATAGCTAAAATGTTGCCACCAATCCAAGGATCGAGGATAAACAAACACATCATGAGCATACTTTATGAAATAACTAGTTCCACATGTCTATGAGTGTTTGAGTGCAAGAATGAACAAATGGAGCAAAGGAGAGCCAGTTGGGCCCACATAGGAAGTCGACCGACCACCCTATGGGCCCACCATGCTCTCCCCTCTCGGCCATGATCCAAGAGAGGCACTCTAGAGTGGAATCCATCCATTGGATCACTCTGTGTTTCCTCTCAACGGCTCACAAGCAAAGCACATGGATCCATGGGCCCACACCAAGGAGATAAACGTGACAACCAATTCAGAACCAGCAATTAGCACCAATGACAAGTGGGGCCAACCTCAGGACAACAGAGGTGGGCCAGAACCCCCAAGGGGGGGTTCGGCCGAACCACCAATGTGCCCAAACAGGCCCTACTCAGTCCCTGACTAGTGGGACCTCATCCAAGGAGGCAAGGGAGGGCCCACTGGCCATAGGGGTGTTCTACCGAACCACCCCTAGGTCGGTTGGGTCCCCCCCAACCGCCATACCTCTCCCCCACGTGTTGGATCACAACCATCCATGCCTTGGTCGGTTTCAAGGTCGGTTGGATCCAAGGGCGGAGGATGGAAGGCCCTGGATCGCTGACGTGGCACCGGAGTAGCCCCTACTCCACCTCCTACTATAAATAGAGGATCACACCCCCCTCTCTAATCATGAAGAAGCCTACAAGCTCTATTCCTTAGATTGTTCTAGGAGTTAGTCTAGAGTGGGAGTTAGAGTTGAGTCGAGCTGTGCTCGAGATTTCCGGAGTCGTCTTCTGGAGAGTCTCATATAGCTCTTGTATCTTTCCTTCTTTGTAAGACTATCTTATTCAATATATATCTTTCTTTTTACTTTACTTAGTATTTACTTTGAGCATTTCTATACTAGATATAGTCTTGCTATATGCTTTTGCTCTTTAATAGCCTTCACACCCATAGTCTGTGATCCTTGTGACCTTTCCTGTATGCGATCATTGCCTGTTTGCTTTGATTATTTGATCGTAGTCAAAGTAGTAAGTTGTGTGTAAGTGTGGTGCTTATACATCATCTTATCCTTGGTTATCGCTTGCTGCACGGATTGTTTGTGGTAGCTAGCAAGAGGTGACAGCCTTGTCTAGTCGTTGTATTCCACCACGTGTTCTTAGGCAAGTTTTTAAAAGGTAAGGCCCCCGTAAGAAGAGGGCGCGGTCCGGTAGGAGTTTTGTCCTCCTACTAATCTATCCCCTCGCCTAGCATACTTGTATTGAGGAGACAAACTATAGTGTCTAGACTAGTTAATTAGCTAAGTATATTGAAGTAGAGAGAAGTACATAGGAGTCCCTTTACTCTTCTCGTTGTCCTCCCACCTAGATAGTCTCTGACGTCCGTTCTAAGTACCTTTTATCGTAGTTTCTTCATTCATCAACCCCTTCCTATCACATATATCGTTTACCCCTCTATACTAGTTGGTACTAAGTTGAGGTGCTCTCTAGGATCTCTATCCAATTATCATTTCTAGAAAGGCTTTCCTTTGGGATAATATAAATTACGATACCTTGGAATACTCCTTGGTGAAGTGCTACAACGGTATAATCTGTGCGCTTGTGGATTTATCCAATAGTCATAAGAAATACCAACAGTGGCAACCAAGTGAACCTCGGGAGAAAAATCTATTGTCATCTTGTCTCTCGGCTACTCTTTGGTATTCATTGTGATTGGTTCATCCTATTCATATCCATACATCACAAGGCATCGGTATAACAATCACCTCCTCTCGTGTATTTACTTCTTCCATATTTTATATAGTTAGTGTCGGATACCTAGAAATAGGGTACCCAATTTACCAGACTCCACAAAAACAAAAGCACCATCAGGGGCTCTTTCGCCTTGCCCGAGCCAGGGTGGCATCATCCGAGACGTCATCAACCCTCGGGGGCTCCTCCACCTCGCCCGAGCCGAGGTGGCGTCATCCGAGATGTCATCAACCCTCGGGGTCTCCTCCGCCTCGCCCGAGCCAAGGTGGCGTCATCCATGATGTCATCGACCCTCGGGGGCTCTTCGGCCTCGCCCGAGCCAAGGAGGCGTCATCCGAGATGTCATCGACCCTCGGGGGATCCTCCGCCTCGCCCGAGCCTAGGTGACGTCGCCCGTGACATCATCTACCCTCGGGGGCTCTTCCGCCCCGTCCGAGCCCAGCAAACGTCATCTGTGACATCCCTCGCCCTCGGAGATCTCATCACCATCCCGAGCCTAGGGTGCACTCACCCATATAGTCAAAAGGCCCACAGTCCTGGGAAGGCGCTTCCCTCTCTCACCAAAGCTTGTAGCTCCCCTCTACGAGCTCTCCACGCTTGGTAATACGACCCCGCAACACACTGGACGTAGGGCGTTCGTGCCCGAACCAGTATAAACCTCTGTGTTCTCCGAGCGTAACCATCCGAACTCCAACACGCTTAGAAATTTACTCGTTTGCCATCTAGACCCCGCCATTTTAGACACCGACAGTTGGCGAGCCAGGTAGGGGACCTTTGCGTGTCACCCCTATTTTTGAGTTTCGGATGGCTGATCGCCACGTTGATATCGCTCCGGGCTCCATTGTTCATTTTGGTAGCCTGGACTTCCAGTATCGCAGGCAGGGGGCCGACCTGGTTCTCCGCCGCCCTACGGCACCCTCAGAGGTAGCCGTGGACGCCATCACCGCGTCCATGGCCCACCTCCATCTGTCTCCCTCCGGGGAACAAGCCGCCCGTCGGGACGCCGTCCCGCGGGCCGATCATTTTCCATTCGAGCTCTAGCTCGACATTTTCCAGGGACCCCAGCCAACTCAGGAGTCTCTGCGCGACTTCTACTCCGCATTCGCCAACACGACGACGCGTTTCGCGGGAGGGCAGCCGCTCTCGGCCGGGCACAACACACCCGTACGCAAAGCGGGGTCTCCGGCGCTCCCGCTGCGGAGCGACCCGCGGTTCCCAAGCCTCCGGCGGCTCAGCCTCGGTACACCCGGCGGCTCAGGACGGAGGCTCAGGAAAGGACAACGATGGCCGGTCCGCAGGCACCTCCCTAGCGACGCCGCGACCCATACGCCGGGCGGAAAGGCGGTCGGCGTCCCCTCTCGTTCCGGCGAGGGAAAGGGCAGGCCACGACACGGTCACGTCGACGCGGTCGCATCGGCGGGCCACGGGCTTACTTTTTCTCCCCACGGCGGTGGGAAGAGAGGCGAGTACGACGACGTTCTCACCAAGCCGTGCCCGTGCCACAGCATGCCGGTCAATCATACTCTTTAGCAGTGTGACATGATGGCAAGGTGTCTCTCAATCACAGGAAACGGGGGGAGGGGTCGCAACAACCTTGCACCCCTTGAGGACAAATGCTTCATGATCTTCGGCGATTCGGGGACCGAATACCACAAGTTTCAGCAGGAGCAGGAACGACGCAAGGTCTTCACGACCATCCCGACGACCCCTGTCTTCCTCGACTGGTCGGAGACCGACATCACTTTCGGGCAAGGCGACCACCCGAAGCGCATCACCCATCCGGGACGCTATCCACTCATCGTGGACCCGATCATAGGTGGCATACGCTTCACCAAGGTGTTGATGGATCGGGCCAGTGACCTCAACATCATGTTCTACAACGCCTGAGGCCCTAAAGGTACCTCGGAATAAACTTCGCCTAGGGGGGGTTGCCTTCCATGGGATCATTCCCGGCAAGCCTTCCATACCCCTCGGACAGGTAGACTTGCCCGTCACGTTTGGGGAACCGGATAACTTCCGGACCGAGATCCTCACCTTCAAGGTCGCTCACTACGACGCGCCCTGCCATGCGGTGTTGGGAAGGCCATGCTACGCGAAGTTCATAGTCGTCTCGCACTACACCTACCTCAAGCTCAAAATGTCGGGCCCCCATGGAGTCATCACGGTCACCTCCGAGCTCGCGGAGGCGTACCAGTGCGACGTGGACAGTTGCGAGAAGGCAATGGCCGCGGCACGATGCCCGGAGCTGGCGATGGCAGCCGAGGCCGCGAGCAACGAGAGGGTCGACTCTAAGGGCACGGGAAACTTCACCCCCTAGAAGGGGTAAAAGAAATCCCGTTCGATCCGTTCAAAGCGGACAACCGAGTGCTACGCATCAGCGCCTCCCTAGAACCGGAGCAAGAATCAGCGCTCGTGGACTTTCTCCGCGCGAATGGCGATATGTTCGCATGCAGCCCGGCGGACGTTCTGGGCATACCGAGAGACGTGGCCGAGCATGCCTTGATGATTCAATCCGGGGCCCAGCCGGTGAAGCAACGCCTATGCCGTTTCGACGAGGAGAGGCGGCGGGCCATCGGGGAGGAGCTCCACAAACTTCTGGCGGTTGGATTCATCAAAGAGGTATTCCATCCCGAATGGTTATCTAATCTAGTGCTAGTTAAGAAGAAGAGCGGAAAATGGAGAATGTACGTAGATTACACCAGCCTGAACAAGGCATGCGGCAAGGACCCGTACCCTCTGCCGCGTATCGATCAAATTGTCGATTCCACCTCGGGGTGCGAAACGCTTTCGTTCCTCGACGCATACTTCGGTTACCATCAAATCCAGATGAAGGAGTCTGACCAGCTCGCGAAATCCTTCATCACGCCATTCGGTTCTTTCTGTTACGTCACTATGCCCTTCGGACTTAGAAACGCGGGAGCCACGTACCAACGGTGCATGCGCTCGATTTTTGGGAAACTCATCGGCACGACAGTTGAGGCATATGTGGACGACATCGTGGTGAAGTCCAAGCGGACGGAAACCATGGTCGCACACCTCGAGATAGCGTTCAGGGCAATGAGGCTCAAGCGTGTCAAGCTCAACCCCGAGAAGTGCGTATTCGGGGTTCCGCGCAGCATGCTCCTTAGCTTCATCATCTCCGAGCGTGGCATCGAGGTCAATTCCGATAAAATCTCCGCCATCGCCAGTATGGGAGCAATCCGCAACGTGAAGGGGGTGCAACGGGTCATGGGATGCTTTGCGTCTTTGAGCCGCTTTATCTCGCGCCTTGGCGAACGAGGCCTCCCCCTTTACCGACTCCTCAAGAAGACCGAGCACTTCACCTAGACCACCGAGGCGTAGGAGGCCCTAGACAAGCTCAAGGCGATCCTCACGAGCGCACCCATCCTCGTTCCGCCAATGTTGTGCGAGGACCTTCTCCTATATATAGCCGCCACCACCCAGGTGGTGAGCTCCGTCATCGTCGTCGAAAGGGAGGAGGAGGGACACGCGCTGAAGGTCCAGCGGCTGGTATACTTGACGGTCCGCCGCCTGGAGGAAAAATTTGATGGTCTGGAGCTCAACCATGTCGCCAGAAGATACAACGAGGCGGCGGACGAGCTCGCAAAGCTGGCTTCGAGCCGAGGTACGGTCCCGCCCGGAGTCTTCGCCAGCGACCTTCATAAGTCATCCGTCACCTGGCATGTGGAACCCGAGGCCGAGACCCCGGAGATTACTGCGGCGGAGGTCATGGACGTCGAGGAGGTGCGCGACACCGGGGACGACACACCGATTGGTGACGACGACCATCCTCTCGACTGGAGGATACCTATCCTAGACTGGCTGGTCCGGGAGCACCTCCCCGACGATAGGAACAAAGCACGCCGCATCGCACGGCGCGCCAAATCCTTTGTTGTTATTGACCAAGAACTCTACAGGTGAAGCCCCATGGGAGTCTTGCAGCGTTGCTTCCCTACGGAGCAGGGTGTGAGCCTGCTGGAGGACATACACGTGGGGGACTGCGGACACCACACAACCCCCCGCATGATCGTCGGAAAGGCGTTCCGCCAAGGTTTCTATTGGCCAACGACCGTAGCAAACGCCACGGAGATAGTACGCTCCTGCGAAGGGTGCCAGTTCTACGCCAACAAGTCTCGTCTGCCCGCGCAGGCTCTGTAGACCATCCCCCTTACATGGCCCTTTGCGGTCTGGGGTCTGGACCTGGTGGGACCACTGTCCAAGGCCCCCGGGGGCTTCGACCACCTTCTCGTCGCCATCGACAAATTCTCGAAGTGGATCGAGGCACGCCTCCTCGCTCGGATCAAGTTGGAGCAGACAGTCATATTCTTCATAGATATAATATATCGATTCGGAGTGCCCAACACGATCATCACCGACAACGGCACCCAATTCACCGGCAAGAAGTTCCTGGATTTCTGCGACAGGAACCACACCGGAGTAGACTGGCCCGCCATCGTGCACCCCCAGACGAACGGGCAGGTCGAGCGCGCCAACGGGATGATCCTACACGGTTTAAAATCGAGGATCTTCAGTCGGCTTAAGAAGTTCGGAGGCCGTTGGGTCGCAGAATTACCAGCCGTCCTCTGGAGCCTCAGAACGACCCAGAGCAGAGCCACTCGTAGCTCCGCTTTCTTCATGCTCTACGGAGCGGAGGCCGTGCTTCCCACCGACCTGGAGTACGGTTCTCCGCGGATCAAGGCTTATGACAAGGAGGGAAACCAAGCCAACATGGAGGACGCCATGGACCAGCTAGACGAAGCAAGGGACATCGCCCTCCTACATTCCACGAAATACCAGCAGACCCTCTGGAGGTACCACAATCATCGCGTCCGCAAGCGCGAATTCAACATCGATGACCTGGTGCTTTGGCTCAAGCAAAGCAACAAAGACAAGCACAAACTCACGCCGCCGTGGGAAGGACCGTACGTCGTGGTGGAGGTTCTCCACCCAGGAAGCTACAAGATCGCCACCGTGGGTCCCGACAGCCAAGTCTTCTCCAACGCCTGGAACATTGAAAAGCTACGTCGCTTCTATCCCTAACGTTTCCCCCTGAATCACATACGCCCACGTTAGTACCTATTCTTTAGAAGAGGTTCGATATACCCCGCGCAGGCAACACGCAGCCCGGACGGTAAGCAAGACGCGTTCCCCGCCCGGGGTCGCACGTCTTACTCGGGGGCTGGACAAAGGGGCTACTTTCTTTTCCTCGATTTTTTCAATAAAATCTCGCCTCATCCCGATCTCCTCCCCGCGTTCGACCATTTTCGCTCAAATTCTGTCCCCGCTCGCGTGCGAGAACCTTTTTTCTGACATTTCGCAGGGACATCAGGCTCAACACCACGCTTACCCTCAAGCGCAAGCAGGGCTCGGTCTAACCCCCGACACGGTTCACCCGACGCGTCCAGAGATCGGACGAACACGTACGCACCGACACCAACACCAACGAGGACAACCTCTAGGTCCAGGTAAGCTAAAGGGATAAGGGCTATAGACGCCCCGACGGCCCACTACGGTCCAAGGATACGAAGCCAACCCAGCGAGGGTTCGAGATGGCCGTCTCAGGACGACAGAGCGAGGGGCGAATAGGGAATGGACACGCTAGCGGTCATTAGCCTGGCAGTCGGATGCTAAATTCATTCCCAGATTTCGTATTTGAGTCCGTCTCTACGGATGATTGGTTCATGGTATTCCTACCGAAGGAAGGCTGCAGGCCCAGGGACCCATCGAACGGACCCGACTACTATATGAAACCGATTTGGGGTGAGCCACGACATGGGCCACCAGCTGGGACCCCAGCGAACGGGAACCGAGCACCCCACTCAGATTTTCCCGTTATTACCTCGACGAGCATCCATGGTTCGTCCGCCTCGAGGATAGCATGGTTCGGCTCATAGTCCCCCTTCTCACGGAGAGATGCGCGGGGAACGTACGAAAAGACGGCACAGACCCGAGACGTTTTCTTTACGTCGAGTAGAGACTCGGGGACTGCCGCCGCACCCCTCCTACCGGTTCATGCAACTGGATAACAGAGAGGGAAAAAAGGCGCGCCAAACCTCACGCGTCAGAGGCCCACATAGGTAAAAACAACAAACGAGCATCACATTCTTATACGCTAATCCTTGCGAAGGTTACACACTTTCAGGTACCACAGGGGCCGGACCAAATAAGTCATACACCTAATCGAACACGAGGTGGACTGAAGGGGGATCCCGGCCGAGGGCCAAAGGAAACGGGAACAGGGCAAGCTTCAAGCGCCCTGTGCACACCGGTAACGTCGCTCCGAGGGCTGCCTATCAGGCAAGCGCCCAACGAGCCAACTGCCCCTGCTTCGTCTCTTTTGACGGGGCAGCGACTGTACCACCATCATCCAAGACCTGCGCGGTTGACTACGTCCCCAGAAAAAGGCATGACGTGTTGGACAAGCATTTTTCTAGGTCACGCATCGAATGTCGGGCCGCGGAATGCCCGTTGGTTTGGCGACACACCCCGCCCTGCTCCGGGAGGGCGTTCACCAGCACCGAAGGACGTTCAGTGCCACACCCCCGAAGCCCAGCTAGGCATGCAGCACCAGTGGTTACACATGTGCTACATGATCAAGGCAACCCCGTGCGTATGCGCGGATGGTCACCTGCTGATACATAGGGCTTCGAGGGGCGGTACTGACACGTCCATGCCCAGACGCGACCAGGCTCACCAGCCCGCAGGACCACCGTCTCCCAACGGTGGCGTCTCCACCAGTAGGCCCAAGGAACGTCTAGCTTAGTGTCGGATACCTAGAAATAGGGTACCCAAATTACCAGACTCCGCAAAAACAAAAATCATCATCAGGGGGCTCCTCCGCCTCGCCGAGCCAAGGTGGCGTCGCCCGTGACGTCATCTAACGGACCCGGCTACTATATGAAACCGATTTGGGGTGAGCCACGACATGGGCCGCCAGCCGGAACCCTAGCGAACGGGAACCGAGCACCCCACTCAGATTTTCTCGTTATTACCTCAACGAGCATCCATGGTTCGTCCGATTCGAGGATAGCATGGACCGGCTCACATTCCCCCTTCTCGCGAAGAGATGCGCGGGGAATGCACGAAAAGACGACATAGACCCGAGACGATTTCTTCACGCCAAGTGAAGACTCGGGGGCTGCCGCCGCGCCCCTCCTACCGGTTCAGCAACTGGGGAACGGAGCGGGAAAAACGACGCACTACGCCTCGCTCATTAGAGGTCCACGAAGGAAAACAGAAAACATCTCTTTATTATTTCAAATACATGAATTTTGATCCTTGCAGGGGTTACACGCTCTCTAAGAGCCACGGGGGATAAGCCAATTCATCAGACATGAAAAAACACGAAAACGCTTACAAGGTGGACTGAAGGGAAATCTCAGGCCAAACGGCCAAAAGCTAAGGGTGCCCAAGGGACACCCGCGCTAAAAAACGTGCCACCGCCCAACGCGCCTGTGTATAGGTCGAGCAACCCAGCCGCGGGGCTTGGGAGGCGCTCGCCTGAAGCGCAAGGTCACCTCGGACGGCGACGCTACGACCCAGGGGCCACCTAGACCAGGCATGCTGCAGCTATGGGAGAACAGCAGCCGCCTCGTCTTCAGGAAACCCCGGGTCACATCCCCCCCACCGGAGCCGTTTGGGGACTACAAAGCTAAATCGCCCCAGCTCCTCCGTGGGCGATGCCACCGCCGGCGAGTGGTCCCGAGCTCGCCGTTTACCGGCGGCTCCAAGCCCGCCCATCTCGCAGACAGCGGCATCACCATCAACCAGCATTTAGGGATGCGCCCACTCTAGGAGTCATGCTAGAACAACAATGAATTTTCCAATGGACACATCCTTAACTGCCCTCTGGTTCTATGCATCCGACATCACAAGTAGCTCGAAACTTTCTCAATTTTTTACCATATACTACACATACGATAGAATGATATCTCGCCAAGTTTCATAAATTTTGGACTTTCTATGAATTTTATACATTTTAAAAAACACTTGTCGGGTACGAAGGTAAGGGGTACCCTAAACCCTTCGATACTTTAACGCTAAATATAGCAACCATTTTTAAGACAGAAATCAACCAATCGCTCAAGTCAGCGAAGAAGGGCCCATCACACAAAGGCCCCCTGCACCGGCAATACCGACCAGTCGTGGGCCGGCCTACTTCTAGAAAGATGACGGACCAAGGGTCGAACGAACGACCCCTCCGCCTCTACCTCGACACCGGATGACGGACCGAGGGTCGATCGAACGACCCCTCCGCCTCTACTTCGACACCGGATGACGGACCGAGGGTCGATCGAACGACCCCTCGACCCCTACCTCGATCTCTCCGACTCCGCCTCTGCTCCGACCCTACCTCGACGCCGAGTGACGGAAAGAGATCGAACGAACGACCCCCAGACAGGAAGCTCGATCAGCCCAACTGCTCCCGGCATGGGTTAAAGTAAATCCGCCTAACACCATGGGCGCCCACGACCGCAGTCAAATCCGTCAACTCACCGCCATGTCCCTGACTCCCGTCAACTGTGCTGCCGTTGTAACCACGTCGCGAGTACAGACTCCAGAAGCACCCCTCGAGACGTGAACAGTACAGCCCTCGACAACGTTTTCAGGAATACGACAGGGCCACCCCGGTCTCGACCTCACCCCTCGACCGGGGGGCTCGACCCCTCCCTCCAACAACTCCGGTATGGGGCCCGTCCCATCCGCCCCGTCCCGCTTCAACTGTGGGACTCGCGCCCGTCTTCGGAAGGACGACTCCGCTGTGCCGCGACATCCAGTCTACTGTCACCACGCCCCAGAGCGCCGGAAGGACGGGAAGACCATACAGCCACAGTGTTTGACGTCCCTTCACCAACACTATGCCGCGGACACGTCGCCCATGCTACAACAGTTTAGGACCCTGTACCCTCGGGCCTCCCCTTATCTATAAAAGGGGGCGCCGAGGTAGAAGAAAGGGATCTCCGATCCAATCTTTTTTCGAACACTACGGACTCAGACTTCGACTCTGATCCCCACACTCCACACACCCCGTTGCTTGATCGACCCCTCGAGCAACAAACCGGCCACCTAGGGCAGCCCTGCTAGCCTTAGGCCACAGCTCACTCTGAGCAACTCCGTGTAAACCAGCTTGTACCCCCCTGTACGAGCACTTTGGGTGCGAGATAATACAAGTCATCCTCCCCCGCTGGACGTAGGGCCTTCTTTGCCCGAACCAGGATAAATCTTATGTTCTTCTTGCATCACATCTAGGAGAGGGAGCACGCAATATACAAATTTACTAGTTGGTGGTCTTGACCCCCGGGTCATAACACCGACAACACTTTTACGACAAGTTACTGTCATGTTCCATGAACAAGATTCTCAAAATTTGATGCGAGTTCATGGATAGGAACTCAACATATACCAAATACCATGAATAACATTTTTTGAAACACTAAATTGTATTATTTCATGCACCTGCTGTTCAAATTTGAAATATTCGAAAAACATCAATGAAACGAAATAAATTAAGGGAATATAGTAAAACAATTCAAAATTAGCCCAAATTTTAAAATTGAGTTTGAAATAATGTATTATTGCGCCACAAAAAACCTGGTTCAAAAAAACAAAAAAAAACTTTGCCGATGGTCTCGGAAGGCCCTCGGCAAAGGGTGCTTTGCCCGAGGGCCCAGCTTCAGCCCTCGGCAAAGAATTCTGGGAAAAAATTAAAAAAAAATTTGCCGAGGGCCCTAACCCAAGGCCCTCGGCAAAGAGTTTTTGAAAAATAATAAAAAAATGCAAATAATTTTTTTTAAAAAAAAATCTTTGCCGAGGGCTTAACGTCCGGCCCTCGGCAAAGAGTAACGGCAGTAGGCTACCGTCCGCCTTCCGACCATTTTTGCCGAGGGCCGCTTCTTTGCCGAGGGCCTCTCTTTGCCGAGGGCTGGGCCCTTGGCAAAGGATTCTTTGTCGAGTGCCTTGTCTTTGCCGAGGGCCGATGCGCATAGCCCTCGGCAAAGAATTCTTTGCCAAGTGTCCGAAATCTGACCCTCGGCAAAGCCAAAAACCCTCGGCAAAGACCCAGTTTCCAGTAGTGCCGCGAGGTCTTGCGGGACGCGACCAGCCCATTGTGCTCGTCAAAGACTCCAAAAAAGTCTTGCTCGTCAAGGAAGATCCTGGTAGATAGACTCGGATCCCTTGCCTTAAGGGGCCAATCGTAATCTGTTAGGATATGAAAATGGTAACTCTGCTCCCCGGCTATATAAGGCGAGTATGGACCCCTCCAAAACCCTCCCTCAGATCATCGACAGATCTTGTAACCTAATATTCAGATCAATCCTGCCACCAAAACACGGGACGTAGGGTATTACGGTGATTTGCCGGCCCGAACCTGTCTAAATTACTGTCTCTACGTTCTCTGTGTTACACTTGATCGCCGTCGTCACACCTCTGCCAACAATCTACTATCGTATGGTACCCCTAGGTAGACTGCGACGTATATTTCATCGACAATACTATGTAAATATCATCAAATATATCATAAAACATTAGATGTATAAAACTAACGTGCACATATTTACAACTTTCTAAAAAAACAATACCGTGATAAATTTTATTCGTGAAAAAGATATGCATGAAAATAGGGAGCGTAGCTTTCGAGGATTCAGAGGCCAGCGTACGATTCCTCGAGCTAACCACCCAGCCAATTTATAAAAGGCAAATATATTTTCCATTGTACTTAGGTGAGTGTCCGTGTGTTACGACGGGAGCGAAATTTTTTATAAAATTATATAGTTCTTTGTACAAAGCTAAAGTAGAATATGATATGTTCTTTGGCGGAGTGAAAAAATTTATAAAATTACATAGTTCTTTGTACAAAGCTAAAGTAGAATATGATATGTTCTTTCGTGGAAATCTAGATCCTACGGAACAGGGAGTGCCTTATAAGAAATACGAGTAAATTAGAAGTCCCCAATAATACACAGTTCAGCTCTAAGTTACTGCGTCAAACATCTCAACAAACATGATAGCATGGGACGAGTGATCAGTAGATACCTTGACTTACCAGAAGTAATTAAACGTCACTGTGGCAGACCGCCATTGCAAATTGCAGCATTCCTAGAACATAACAGTATCCTTCTCGGCTTCAGGATCCTCCTTGTGGTCATAGGTTACGCCAATGGTAGATTGGTAGCCCTTTCGCCGTCGTTCGCCGATCCCAAAACCTTGGGCACTACACCATCATAGCCGTCTTCCAGCTCCACCATCTGGAGCTCCAACTCGATCAGAGACTGCATGCGGGCGCTCCCTGTCCCTGGGAGCTGCAGTACAGGAACGAGTATATGGAGCTGCAGATTATGAACGGTATGTCTATGGACGTGTACAGCGCCTTGGCTAGGGACGCGGCGTTCCCCCGGTCCTGCTCAACGCTCTCCCCCTTGTCGTTGTGCCTGTACCCATACACTCGCTCAGCCAGCAGGCCCACGATCGGAGGAGCAAACGATGATAGCACTGACTCGAAGGATCTGTCCAGGGCGTAGATGCTTGTTCTTGACTTCTCCGGGACGATCTCCGCTAATATAGGGCTGCAAAATGAGCAAAACACTCTTGGCGACATTAGACACTCGCAAAGAAATGAAATTTTGTTTCAAATCTCCGTTCAGAAATTCAAAAGTAATTTTTCTAGAAGTCTAGAGTGTGAATCATATGATTGCGAGTAAACACCGTAGTCGTAGTATAGCAAATTCAAACTCAATTAAACAGTGAGCAGCTGAGTCGTCGCAGCAGATCGAGGACGGTGTTGCCTTACAAGTTTGTGGCGGGACCGTTCCAGGACATGAAGATGCCCATGATGAGCAGGACAGCGCCGTAGGAGACGCCCTTGGGCGGGTCGTCGGGGAGGCCCAGCAGCAGCACGGCGGCCAAGGGCACCGCCGAGAGGGGACTGATCTCGGAGAGGACGATCCTGCCGGCATCCGGATACCGCACGGCGAGGAGGTCGCCCATCTTGCCCCCGAGGAGGCCGCCGAGGGAGCTGGCCACCCAGAAGATGGTCATGAGCACGGCGCGCGGTGTCTCTGTGGCTGAAGTCTTTGAGCTCCAGCCACATGGACGCGAACGAGAGCGCCGACCACGGGAACGAGCCGCTGAAACCCTGAGCCACGAAGATCTGGAACGTGGGGATCCGCACCACGAACTTGGCCTCCTCGATCATCTCCGCGAAGACCTCCCGCGCCGTCGCAGCCTGCTTGCCGTTGCGCTGGCGGGCGCCGTCGTCTCCCCTCGGGAAATGGGGGTCAACGGCGAGGAACCAGTTGAGGATCCCGACGGCGACGCTGATGGCGGCCACGAGGTGGAAGGAGACGCGCTAGCCGTCGATCCCGAGGACCATGGTCTGCGCCAGCAGCAGGCCGACGAAGGCACCATAGATGAGGCCCAGGCAGCTGGCGAGCTGGAGCCACCCGAACGCCGAGCCGCGCGTGCCGTCGTCGGTGGAGTCGGCAACCAGGGACTGGATCAATGGAACAACCGGAGCTAGGCCGAATGTGAGGGCAGCGACATGGCCTTCGACGGCGGGTGCAGGTAGAGGAGGTCGGGACGGCGTCGTGACAGCCTGCGGCGGGTGTGGTCTGTGACGGCGGGGCTCGGCGGGTCGACAGCCGCGACGGCTCGGTGATGCGGCAGGGCGGGGCCACGGTTGAGGCGTGGACGGTCGCGAGCGATGCCTTGGCCGCAGCTGGGGCGTGGACGGCCGCCGGGTTGACGGGCGCGACCATGGGTGGGGCGGGTTCCAGCCGCCGGGGCTCGGCGATGGGGGCGGTGCGTGGAGTCGCGGTTTGGGCGGAGATAGAGAGGGAAGGGAAGCGGGGGGGGGAGGATTGATGGAGTCATGGGGAGTGCCGCGGTTGCCGCCGTGTAGAAGCCGTGCGGGGGAGAAGAGCGGCGGTTGCCGGGTGAAGCTGTATCGGTCTGCGGTGATTGCGCGTGGCGTGGCCGGTCCATTGCATGCGGGCGTGCGGAAGCGCCGGGCGAGGGCGTGCGAGCGGGCGACTGTTTTCGCACGCCGGGTGGAGGATCCCTTCCATATGTTTTAGTTGTAGAGATAGACCCGTGCAAAATTTTTTGGGAACCAGGAGATGTTGTCAGGCCCAGCTTAACAAAGGTCCACGGGCCTTTTTGTCACACATTTCATCATGGGCTAAGGATTAAGGTTGGGACAGATTTGGTTGAACATTTTTTCCCGTTAATTGCCCCTGAACTTCAGCTCTCCTTACCGTGCTAGGCTGTCTCCAACGCAAGACCTATTACAAGATACAAACACAAAATATTTCTTCAACCGAGTATTTATAGTCTCTAGCAAAGTATTTATATAAAAAAACTTATTTTTTATGTTTATAATTCAAATCTAAGTATCTATTTTGCTTAACTTATCAGCCACCGAAATAATGTTTTTCTTTCACAATAAAATAGTCAAAAACAACATCAGCTGGCTTATCAGTCACCGAAACGATCAAGCGAAAATGGATTATCTTTTAAATCTTGTCGTTGAAGAAGACTTTTTATGGGTATTAACTATTTACATGTAATGCAATCTAGATATGGAACGAGTTTGATATTTTACGTAGCGGTTGTTAGAGACAATCTTATAAACTGTGGGTGAAAATCTGGATCGTATCATATACTTTACAATAATCCAATACTCCTGTTTCTTTTATAGGGTCAAAGTCGATCATGAATGACGTTGGTCATACTTATTATCTACTATACGTACGTACGTGTTAGATGCAAACTACGCATGCACGTACTTTCGTGTTTCAAGAGTTTACGTTAGAACGAATCTAGAAATGTTGTGCCCGATAGTGATGAGATTTTTTTTTTTTTGACAATAAGATAGTGATGAGATTGTTGGGTGAATCGGTGCAAACTATTAACTGTGATATCCCACACATCAATTGAAATAATACCGACAATCAGACGTTTTTTCCCTGCTTGCAGCCTATATATCATCACCCAAACGGCCAGACCTTTTGATTTTTGAACGAGGTCCGGATGCTTGCACTCTAAATAAGTAACAAATTCTAAATTATTTTTTTATATTCAACCAAATTTATACAAATTGTAAATATTTATAACACCACAATTATTATAAGAATATATTTTTATGATGTACCTAATGATATTGTGATTCTTTATGTTTTTCTTTAAAAAAATTTGGTTGTTTTTTAAATGATTTTTAAGACAAGTCTATATTTGGTAGGGCTTTGGCTTCTCCTAAAAAAAACTCTGGCTCTAGCTCCTCTAAAAAAGTTGAAGCCGTTCTAAAAAAAATATTTAACAAAATAACTATTTCTGTTTTTTGAATGAATGAAAGATGGTAAATGTCTATAATACCCCTTATTATTTTACAATGGTGCACATCTAGTAAAACCCAAGATAAAAAATTGCTTTTACTATTTTTTGATATTTGTGTGATTTATTACGTATTTTACAAGCATAAGGTGATTTGGTCCATTTCACTAGAAATCTAGTAGTAGGCTTTTCAAGTGGGAACCTTGGTATATTTAGAAATTATTGGAGTTATTACTTATTTTATTTCTCTCTTATATTTCTGCATTGAATCCTCTTTTGTCTCCTATTCTTGCTAGCAAGTTCTTCTCTTTCTTTAGGTAAAAGCACAGCTCATGTAGTGAAATTGAAAACGGGATGGTCTCAGTATGACGGAAGCTCAAACCTGTAGAGTGGCACCGTGTCCTTTCGTGGTCTAACGCACGAGGAGCGAGGAGAAGCTTGGTTTTGTGGCTCTGCCTAGGGTTGCTCAAAAGGGCTCCGGCTCTCTTGGTGCTCTTGCGGAGGAGCCACTGAGTCACTCTGCAAATATGTATAGAAGCTAAAGCCGAAGCCGGTAGGAGTCATAGTTGGAGCCGTCCCGCTAAACAGACACTTAAGCCTTCTTTGATGCGTCAAACCATATATCTTAAAGTGCATTTAAACTATTTTTTTACTTCAATCAATTTTAATTCATGTAGTTTGAGGTGATACAGGCGTATCCGAACGAGACCTAAAGCGAGCATGATTTTTTTTAGCAAAGAAGCACTTGAGTATAAAGCGAGTAAGGGTCTGTTTGGATTGGGGAGTAAAACATTTGCCCCCGTCATATCGATTCTTCCGTCCCTAATTTGGTCTATTTAAAATATACTAATTAAAAATATAATTTGTCAGCCGGAGACAACTTCGCGAGACGAATCTTTTAATATAAATTAGTTCATATTCTGACAATGTTGTGCTACAGTAAACATTTGTTAATTATAGATTAACTTATTAGCTTAATAGAATCGTCTTGTTAAGTCTCGCATGAGCATGTAATTAGTTTTATAAATAGTCTATTTTTAATATATTAAACTAGTGTCGAAAAATTCGATATAACACGGTAAATAAATTTCTCACCTAACCAAACACACCGTAAGACGTTTTGGGTGTACCAATCAACTTTCGGAGGGTCGACACGCTTTCTCCTTTTTTGTTTTTTGACAACAAAACAGGCACCCACAAGCTCTCCCATCTCGCACCTGAGGTCCGTCATATGGACACACGTGCTCACCGACCAGCCGACCACGCTTCTCTCTCTCTCTCTGCAGGCTCTAGCTTTGTGGGGGCCTTGGGCTTTGGGCTTGGCAGTAGCAGTCCGATCCCCAAACCCACGCACCTCATCACCTCCATTTCTTTCTTTCTTTCTTCCCCAATCCAAAGCAGCAAGCAAAGCAGCCATGGACGGCGGCGACGTCGCGACCGGGGGCGGCGGCGGCGGCGGGAGCGGCGGGGGCGGGGGCACAAGCATCCACATCACGGCGCTGGACGGCATCGTGAACGTGAACTCGCTCTTCACCCTGGCCGCCTTCCTGGGCCTAGCGTGGCGTCCGTCCTCCGACGGTCCCGGGCTCGCGGACGGCGCCGACCCGCGCACGGGGAACCCCTGCGCCGCGGGGGACCGCGCCGAGTCCGACCTCGTCTCCTTCCACGTCCTCGCCTTCGCCTGCTTCCTCTTCTCCAGCATCGTCGCGCTCTGCCTCAAGCAGCTCGTCCGCACCTTCCCCCACCGCGCCGCCGGCGTAGGCCGGACCGCAGCGCGGATCAACCGCGGCGCGCTCCGCGTCGGGATCCTCGCGTCCGCCGTGGGCTCCGTCGCCGGCTGCGGATTCCTCATGATGGCCCTCGTCAACGTGGTGCAGGTCAAGCTCGGCCGCCTCGGGTGCGGCGCCGGTGGGGCCGCTGCCTGGGCTGCCGTCGTGCCGCTCGTCACCCTCGTCCCCTCCGCCATGCTCATCTACATCGGAATCGTTTTCTACGCATTCACACGCTAGTCGCTAGCAGAAATCAAGAAACGCACCAGATCACCAGTTTTTCAATCGGATTTTCATCTTGTGTGTGATTGGTGGTGGTGGTGAGAGACTTCCAGTTCCAGAGGAACAATGCAACTGATTTTTGTAGATTAAAATATAAATCCATATGATGTTATGATGATTGTGGTTTGGAGTGTGCTTGTTTCGAGCAAGTGATGAGTCTACTGGCTGTGGTTTTATCTTATCTGCAGCAATTGGCCTTTGTACTTGTGCATGTGAAGTTGGTCAGATATGTGCCTAGACTGAAGCAAATCAATGATGAGATGGAGCTCAGCTGCCGGTTGGTCTCTCAACTTGATAGTACTCGAAATTGCCCCAGATCTCAAGTAGCAGTCCAGGTCTGATTTTTTCTGCATTGTGAGCATGGAAGGTCGCAAAATCTGCATTATCAAGCGGAACTTTGTCGGCTATTTTTCTGGTTCTCGAAACGCGGCTGAGCCAACAAGTACTAGTCAGCAAGGATACCACTCGAAACTAATTCGTGCCACAAGAATCACGATCTTCAAAGTGGATGGAACGACGAATTGCTGTCTTCAGATTTTGTGCATCCGTTTCCTGAAGAACCCTTCCCATGTGGCAGCGTCAACTGGTGTTTTATAGCGGAACGCATGACTCTGCTTCAGCGAATCCACAATGAGACATGGCCAGAAGAAGCCATCCACACTGAGACAAGATGTTACTGTGTTTTTAGACCCTTTCCCAGGTGCTGAAAAAAACGCATCAGCATGGTTTGGCTCTTTGCATTCTCTCTCTCTCTCTCTCTCTCTCTCTTGCAGTTTCACTTTCACATATAGCCAACCTGCTACAAGACCCTACAACTAACTGAAAGAAACTTATGACAAATTGGAATCTACTTTCCAAATCTTAAGTACAGACCTATGACAAATTCAGAAGGTAAGAAATGGAAAGAGGGGTAGTGACCAATGAGATACATGGCAATACCCGTGGTCCAATCTCCTCCACTCATCTCTCGTGAATCCAGACACACACACAAGAAGAAACGTAGTCATTCGGTTATTCAGGAATGGGGACAGGAACCAATCCAGCAATTTACACGAGCATTCCAGCTAGGAACAGATGCTAGACAACCGAACATGTGCCCTTACCGAGAACCTTCACTGTTGCCATGAAGCTCTCACCGGCAACAACACTACAATATATCTAAAATGGAATGTGATTCTTGATTCTTCAAATAAGATTCCATTCCACGGGGAAAAACAAGGACAGCTGGATTTCTCAATTTTGTTATCACAGAAGTACTACAATTTGAAAACAATGCAATCTGAACTAGAGGAACCGCAATCATTCAGTTCATGAAAGAAAAACTAAGTTGAGAACCAGAATGACTATTGTCAATCCACAGGGATATTACTTTTGGATTCATCATAAGTGCCATGCCATCTTGTACTTTATAGACCCCACGTAGTAAGTTTCTGGCGAAACATAACACTAGTACCATAAAAACTAATAAACAAAGTGACAAGATAGTGGACTTCCAAAATAGTCGAGATTATAACATATCAAAATATGGAGACAGCCAATTCATCCATAGTGACATCAACAAAACCTCTTCTAGTTCTACCCTGCCCTAAGCACTCCTAATGCTAAACTCATCAATCTCTGAGAAACCTCCACATTTATTTTTGATATCTTCTGCCCCCAAGATATTTATACCACATCTTTGACTTCAACATGATGAAAATTCGACGAATTTGGGTGGAATAACAAATAGCAGACAGCAAGCAACATCAATACGGCATCACAGTGAATGGTGACTGCAATAAGAAGCATCTGTGTTATTGGCATAATATTAGCCATTGGCTCCATCAAGAGAAGAGAGCTACATTTATGGGAGGAACATGTATAGCAGAAGGAATGGAAAGATTCTCACCATGAAAATGAAAGATCGCACCTCATTGGCAACCACTCATTCTTGCCCAGTCAACAAACTGCATTCCTCCATACACGTTATTGGCAAACCGCACACCAACAGTGAATGCCAAAGAAGCAGCTGGGACACGCTTCGCAACAGGTGAAGCCTCAACCAGGCGCTCTAATCCATTAATAATCTGGTACCGTGTGTTGGAAGAAACAGCAAGGAACGCACCTGCCAAAATCAGGTCCATTATTGTTTACACTTTACAGGGTATCAAGAAGATACAATCAGAAAATAACAAGGTACAAAATGTATCTATCATTATCAACACTCAAAGAGTATCAACCTGCCTTCATTGGCTAAAAGCTTAGCTAAACAAGAACTGCAGATTTTGACTACAGGTACAGCAATGTAAACTTGTAATTATATTATCATACGAAACTTTAATCAGATGCATCTGCACCACAACAGTGAGACAATGACATAGCATCATGTGAACACCTGCTAAATTTCAATTGCTCTGATCATAGTTATACCACATAGCTTTGATAGTTTGAATAGAAATATTCTCGCTCGCTCAATATAACCTTCACTGTAGCTTCACAAGTCTTAATCCACTATCAGTGTTCAAAACAAAATCAACCAAACAAACAGAATAAGCAGTTCAGAAACGTTTAATACAGGAAGGTAAGTCTTATGCATGCAGGATCCAGCATGATGAAAGAAATCAGTTTTTTCCTTTGTTCTGAAAGTATTTAGACACTAACATGCATATATTTATTGCAAACTAAAGTTTTGCATATGATCATGTATCTGTAACATATAGGTGTTTAGCGTAGAAATTCACATGGAAACCTACATGGATGAAGGAGAAATTTTAATCCAGTGATGTCGACCTGCAAACAATTGAGATATCAAATTGTGATAAGAAATTGTCTGGACAGCCTTACCCCACAAAGCAGAAGTCTTGAGAAGAGGTGGAACAGGCACATCATGCTCTGACTTCTTAACGCTCCTGAGGTATAAATTTGAAGGAAATGATTAAATCTGAGATTTATGAATCATGAATAGTATACAAACAATTTGTGAAAGAGATTGCTAAGTTTTATCACCATACACACCTTAATCTTTTGCTAGCACCTAACACTCGACATACTTATTGAAATAGGCAATAATTTTCACACTGATCAAGAAATCAGAAATAGACCCTCTATAAATATAGAAGGTTTAGAACAAACTGCCAGCACCATATTGCGGCGTCAAAACTCAAGTACATTCCATAGCCAGATAAAATAAAGAAAACATTAGCTTCATGAGCCTTGATACATGATTTTCTTATACTAACATATATGTATGTTAAACAGAATAACAAGACGAGTAAGCAAAACTATGAACATGGTAAGCATGGACATTACCAGATATAGTACAACTGTACAAGAGAACATACCGTTTGGCTGTCATTATCAAATTAGCAATCCCTTGTCCCACAAGACCACAAAAGAATCCAACAGAACCATACAATATTCCCTGTTCATGGATAATATTTCAGACATTTAAAGAAATAGTTATAGTTGATAAAATTTCTGTGGAAAATAGCAACTCCAACAGTTCCCCATTTAGATTTGGCATACTTGGTTTTGGGGAAAAAACAGAAAATATCTTCTCCAACAGTTTGGCAATTGAGGTTGTCATTTATGCCAAAGTCGCCCCACGGTGCTAATCTCGCGCATTTTTGCGCCCGTGAAACGGGCGAGGCAATCCCTCGCGAGTTTTTTTTTCCAACGACCGAACCCCCATCGCCCTTCCCTCCTCGTTCCCGCGAACCCGCTCGCCCTTCCCTCCCGTTCCCGCGAACCCTTGGAGGCTCCCGGCGCGTCTCCAACATCTTCAACGCTGGCTATCCTTCCTCTCTCTCAGATCGTGTTGCTAGGGCCGGCTAGGGTTGGGCCGCTAGGGAGGGAGATGGCCGGCTGACTGTTGGTGAGGGTTTGGGGAGGGGGATGGCCGACTGCTGCAAGAGATGGCTGGCTGTGGGGAGGGGGGTGGCCGGCCGGCTGTGGGAAATCAGTGGATGACCGCATGTGGGAAGGATGGTCGGCCGGCAGGGGATGGCTGGCTGTGGAGTCGATGGCCGGCAGGGGATGGCTGGCCGTTCATATTTTTATTTGTTGTACGTGGATGGTACTGTGCAGCTGCTGTTATTTTGGTAGTGCATGGTACTGTGCTTAATGTTTTGACATAGAAGTCCGAATTGGGTGCAGAGAGAAGCACTCCTTCAGTGCTGTTCCGGAGAATTTTTCCTGCAGCAGCTTTTGCAATCAGAGACTGCACGATCATGCAGTGTGCTGTTCCAGTTTGCAGCATCTGTTACTTTGCTTGGGATCGGTGAAGGAACAGCAACTAGGGGACAGCTGCTTGGGCAGATTCCGTTTTGGCGATTTGGGTGGCAGACAGAACCTAAGAGACAGGTTCCATCGCGGGACAAGACAGGAGCCGCCGTCTAGGACGAGGGCGCGGATTCGCGGCGACGGTGGAAGAAGAAGATGCCGCGGACTCGCGCGACCAGGAAGCCGCGAACAAAACTGATTACCCCAGGAAAATATGTATGGGTCCACAATTTCCTTTTTTACCAAGTCAATATGGGGAACTGTTGGAGTTGACATCTTTTTACCTTTGGCATATGTATTTTAGAGTTGGTAAATTTCATGTTTTGCCAAACCGAAATTGCCAAACTGTTGGAGTTGCTCTAAGTATTTCACTAAACACAAATTTACCTTGAAAAAGTATGTTCCTATCCGTTGCTGCACAGAAAAATTGTATCCTGGCCTTTCAGCTTCAAAAACGCTGCAAGAATCAGTTTTGATGATCATTACCCAAATGAATGGTTGAATGCAGTACAGGAAAAAAATGAACTGTGTTGCCAGATTATGATAGTGGTAAAACTATAAATCAAACATGCAACAAGTAATTATAATGAAAGACAAGGCTAGGAGGAGCGAGATCACTGTTTCAAACAGGTTATGCAAAAAAGAGTAAAGGCCCTTGGCAGTATTATTATTTTGTCCTCCAAAGACTACTATGCTCCGGTTTAGAGTAATAACATTGGGGCACACCATGTTTGTTACAAAAGGCCGAACTCCACACCTGAACAGAAATGCTTATATATGCTACAAGTTGGAAACAGAGCTCCAACATACATGTTACGATGATTCATGATAATTCCACAATCAATTATATATAGCTGACTTACGAAAAATAATCTAACAAACATGTTTGCCAAGGCTTTAAGTTCACCACAGAATAGATCTGAAGTATGCAATTAAACATGTATTTCCAATAGTGTGACCGTAAGATCTAAGGACTCAGTATATCAGCTCCAGCCTCCAGCTTTAATAATTTTACATATTTTTTCATTGTCATTAACAAAAAAAAATAGCATGTCCAACTGGTAATTATAATACTGGTAAAAATGATACTGAATTATTCTGTGAACATTTTCATGGTTTATTCTTATCACAGCAGATTGGGGGTCTCAAACATTGTGTACCATTCAGTGGCATAGAACACTGCACCTGTTTATCCTTGCATAGATATCATTTTACTCTAATGCAGGAAATGACCAACCCCCACCCAACCAAAAAAGAAAGAATGAAACAGGCACGATAGCAGTGTTTGGTGCCCCTATATAACTCATCTACAAATCCCTTCTGATAATTATCTGTTTGGAGTAATTATTTTCCCTGGTTAAGCAAATTTCAATAGTCCAAATAGGTTCACACAACTAGTAAAATGGTATGCCTTAGATATAACTTCGGAGGATAATTTCTGTTGACAACAAACCTGCTTGGGAGGGCATCATAAGCATGCCTAACGCGCCCAAGGAGACCTTCTGATGCAGATCTGCTACCGAATCGAGCATATGGCGCTAACATGCCGACTAAAGCTACATTAACAACTACTCCTACCAACATATCTGCTGCATACAACTCAAACTCTGACCAAAACTCCTCCCCTCTCTTCTGAACCTCAGCAAATGTCGCACAACACGTGTCGATAACTATCTGCAGCATAACCATGGAGCAAACAGTCAAAACTGAACCAATGAACAATTGTCAGTATCATTGCACAAATGCACAATACTAGTTGAAGCAAGCAATCGAACCAACCTCAGTGCCGATTTTGAAGAGGAATGCAGGATCAACCAGCATCCTATTACGGAGAAGCGAGCAGGACCTAATCGCAGGTCCCAAGGGCCAAGCCGACGCCTTTGAAATCCAAACAGCAAAACAATTTCATGTCAGACACATCAGAATCAAAATAACTTACAAAATGGCAAACACACAAGTACAGTAACAAGAACGCTTTACAAGACCTGCATGTCCAGGTATCTCAGCAGCAGAAGTTTCTGAATCCCGACGCTCTTGGCCGCCTCAACCATGTCCGCGGGCAAACTGGGCAGGCTAACCCCCCGCTTCTCCGCCTCCTGGATCACCTGGTCGAAACTGAGGATGGGCCCAAACTCATCCTCCCCCTCGTCACCGTCACCACCACCACCGCTACCGCCGCCATTCTCCCCGTTCCCACCACCGCCGCCCGCGGGCGGGAGCTTGCCATTCCCACCAGCCCCATCATCGACATCAAGCATCTCCGGGAGCACAACAGGTTGAGCAACCGCGGCCACCTGCTCAGTAGCGTCCCCCGCTTCGGGGACAGCGACTGACGGGCCAGAGGTGGCGGCGCCATCCGAGCTCGCCCGCGGCGGCGGCGGCGGCGGGAGGTCGGCGCGGATTCCCCTGGGGGCGGTGCTCCACCTCCGGGCGGTCGGGCGGAAGCAGGTGCCCCGCCGCCCGAGCAGGGCCGCCGCGCCGGGGCGGCATTTGGCGCCGCTGACGCCGGTGCGGCCGTGGAGTCGCGCGCCCGCGCAGGAGAACGCCATGCTCATGCTCGGTCGGAGAGAAATGGTTGAATTGGGACGGGTAAACGACGATTGTACCGCGGCGAGAGAGGGGAGCGCGCCACGGAGAGGGTATCGAGGGCGCGGTGGATCACGGAGATTCTGCGGGGGATGGGTGGGATTCCGGTGGGAAATAGCGGGATTAGAGCCTTGGAGGAGGGAGAGGGGTTTGGTGGGGAACTGGGGATTGGTGGGGTGGCGGCGCGGCGGGAAGAAGAAGCGTACGGCCCTCCCAACGGTGGTTGGGGACAAGAGAGGCGGCTGGCGTTTTGCTGCGGCCGGGGGACGAGACGGGACGAGACGGGACGGGCCCGGCCCCTCAGCCATACGGGCCGTATTGAGGCCCACGTTTATGTCCGTTGTGGAACCGTGGTATCCTTTCCTGGTCTACTGCACGCTAGGGGCAAAAATGTGAGGGTGACAGAACGGGCCCACATACCGTGACGTGCAGGTAGGAGCGTAGGGGCTGCAAGTGGGCGTTCCCCATGCTTTCTTTGACCTGTGGTCAATCGTGCTCACGTGATAATTTTAAAAACATTAAGTTTCGCTGTATTTTCTGATGACAATGAGCTTCATTTAATAACTTCGTAGATGTAATCATGTAGTAGTTATACTATAGTTTTACTTCTGTAAAATAGGATAAATAAAGGAATGTTTTGGATATAAATTTCTTTTTCTATGGGCTGTTCGGCTACGGCTACCGTCACCGCTGCTGCAATGAACTGAGTGAAAAAAAAAACCACAGCTGCAACCTGCAATAATGTAGCTAGGTTCTATATTATGTAATTTTATGTTCGTTTTCATGTTGACTTTATCTTTTTCGTTCTTATTTTAGTATTTAAATGTAAAAAAATATAAATAGATGAAAAGTTTTTCGACCGTGACTGCTTTCATCCCTAAGCACACGGACAAACAACCCCACGTCTGCCATTGTTTAATATATATATATATATATGCATTCCTACTCACTACTACTACAGAAGTCCCGGTTGGTGGAACCGGGGCTAAAGGTCCCTTCCTCTAGGGAAAATAAATGGCTCCCACCAAATGCGTCCTCTGAGTTTCAAACCCAAGACCTCGTGCCCTGCCTCACGTGTGCTTACCACCCCAGCTACGCAACACATTTGTCAATGAATGAGACATTTTCCTTTTGAACCCACAGTAGAGAGACCTTTAGCCCCGGTTGAAAACCCTTTAGCCCTGGTTGGTAACACCAACCGAGGCTAAATGTTCTGGACCTTTAGTCTCGGTTGGTAACACCAACCAAGACTTTTTAGTCCCGGTAGGTGTTACCAACCGGGACTAAAGGTCTATTAGTCCTGGATAAAAAAATAACCAGGACTAAAGCTCATTTGAAATATCGACGAAAGGTCTATTCTCTACTAAAGCTCATTTTGCACGGGACTGAGCTCAGTGCTGAGCTCAGTGCTGGATAGATTTGCAATGTTTGCCCTTGTTTAACTAGTATAATGCTCGTCCTAACGCTACGGTTTTATCAAAGGAATGTTCATAAAGTCAAACAATTTGTTTTTGGGTACTATAACATTTACACAATTATATTATATTAGCACCTAAATTACATTTGTCCCAACTGCTTTATCAGTTCTTGAATATCTTCAGGGATTATGTTGAAACATTCGTTTTTAGGTATCGTCAAGATGTCAGCCACAAATTTTCTCCTCAGTTGGGACGATAGCTGTGCATGGTAGATGCAAACATGTTATTATTCTATATATGTATTGAACAGAATATAGTAGAGATATATGCTTACCGTGTTGATCGGTGGTAAGGTTATGCCGTCCCACGACTTGATGAAATTATATATGAGAAAGCCTCCCAATTTCCTGAAGAAGACCAGTTGTTTATTTGATGGACATAAATCAAATTTTAATTCTTGTTATAGACGAGTTGAGTCAAATTTTGCTGCGACCTTCAATCTTTGTGACACATGTTGGGTAGTCTCGTTGCCATTCATAAAAATTGTCCGGGGTATGCCAGTTTGATATTGCCATGGCAAATTTGAACATCTTAACAATAGCGTGAAATTTAGAATCCAATGCCATTTCTGGATGATAACCCTTGAAACATAAATGAACTGAGTCTATTTCCAGCGGATCCATGATGTGCGCAATTTTATTTTTCATTTCCATTATAAACAAAATGTATAGTCCTTTATCATAATACGCTAGTAGAATCTAGGAAAAAACATACAGACTGTAAGTTATATAAAAAATAAGATATAAATAAATTTTATAAAGTACTACACTGATCATAACGCACCTGGCTACAGTCTTGTATTTTGTAATCCATATCTGGCCAACACTCGAGTACGTTCTTCAATTTGTTTTGATATGCATTGTCACTGCACGGGGTTGTGCATCGTGGATCTCGTCCAAACCCAGTTATTTCCTGATGATTATTTTAACGACAATCATAAATTTTTAGTTATCTTACAAGTTTGTGATGAATATAATTTTGTTAAACTTACAGCAAATGTAAGGTCCATGAAGTGGTATTTTTCTTTCGTCAGTAGCATTTCTTTTTTGCACGCGACCATCTGAGGTGTCAAAACTGTCCTCCCTTCTCGGTGGTGTGAGCTTGTCCTGCCCATGCGGCGGCAGCAGTTTGAAATGCTAAACACGGCGGCCGATGGTGATGCCAAGGATGGGCACGACGACGATGATGCCGTGGCAGCTCCTGCGGCCGACGCCGAAGGCAAGTACCTGAAGTCGCTGCCGTTGGCCTCGACGTGGTTCTCCTCCTGGATTGACTTGGGCCGGAACTCCTCGAGCCGGGGCAACTCACGTACGCCGACACCGAAGGGCAGGTACCTGAAGTCATTGCCGGAGGTTAGATACGTGCTTCTCCTCCTGTTGCCGTCCGGGGGTTGCCGTGAGGGGCCGGCGGCGTCCCACGAATTACGGGGCGGGATGTTGCCGTGAGGGGCCGGCGGCATCCCACGAATTACGGGACGGGATTACGGGGCGGGATGGAGACTGTTACGTCGCATGGTGGACGGGGCGGCGGCTCATGTACGCGAGCAGGAGAGGGAACGGGGTTACGCCGGGTGGGATTACGGGGTGGGAGGCTGCTAGTGGGGTCACAAAAGGTGAGATCCGGCTTCCCACTTTTTTAGACAATTTCAATTATAGTATGGAATAACACACCTTGCTACAGTCTTGTATTTTGTAATCCATATCTGGCCAACACTCGTGTACGTTCTTCAATTTATTCTGATATGCCTTGTCACTGCAAAGGTGAAAGACCTTGTTTGGTTTTGAGTAATTGATGAAACCTATGGACTAACCCTTGTACTAAGTGTATGATCAAGATAGGGTGGTTCACCTTGGTACATGGAGCTAGATGGATGATCATGATGAATCAAGTGCTCCATGGACTAAGGAAAAGAAGAAAGAGAAAAACAAAATGGACCCAAGGCAAAGGTATATCCATAGGGCTATTTTTGGTTTAGTGATCAAGACACTATAGAGAGTGTGATCACATTTAGGATTGATAGCCGTACTATTAAGAAGGGACAACTCGTTTTGATTGCGGTTATCATGTGCCACTAGGTCATTTGCATTGCATATCTAAAATGAACCTAAGTGACACAAACATGAAATATAATCCAAGAAATATGTTGCAAAGGCTAACACAGGTGAACAAGTATTGGATCATAAGGTGTTAGCACATGGAAGCTTGGAGAAGAAAGGCCAGCTCAGTTTGGAACTCAGAGGAGCTTCGGACGCAAGGTCCGGACGCAGGCTAAGTGTCGTCCGGACCATCGAAGATGCGACCAGAGGCAAACCCTGAGGCTCGGCCTCTCTGGACAGGAGGTCCGGACGCAGAACATGGTCCGGACTTGGACTCCGGACGCGTGTCCGGATGTTGGAGCTCTCTGGACTGCTCTCTGCTTCTGATCCGGACGCTGAATACGGTCCGGACCCAGGAGACCGGACACGTGACCGGAGCTCAGAGCTCTCTGGACCCCTCTCTGGACTGGGTCCAGACGCAAGGCGAAGAGGGTCCGGACGCTATTGTGCTGTGCGTCCGGAGGCTACACGTCGTCACAGTCAGGGCGCCAACGGGCGAATTCAAAATGGAGGAGGGTCCGGACGCATGCGCGATGGTCCGGACCCCCATGCAAAGTGCGTCCGGAGCTACGCAGATTTCAGTAAAGAGGAGCAAAACGGCTAGCTCAGTTTGGATGGCTATTTAAGTGGCTTGGCCGGCTCCTAGGGCTCTCTCTTGCACCTCCCATTCATTTGACATACTTGTGTTTGCTTGAGATAGCCCCCAACTCACTCTCTTGACTCTTGTTGCATATTTGTGAGAGTTTGAGTGATCCAAGTGCATTGATCTTTGCATTGTATCTTAGTGGAACTTGGTCATCGTCATCGCCGCGGGATTTCTTGTTATTCTTGGTATTTGCCAACACCTAGACGGCTTGGCGATTGAGGAGAAGCTTCGGCGCAATTGGTGATTGTTTGCGGCCGACTTCGGTGATTGTGAGAGGGCTTGTACCCACCTCAGCGGAGCGCCAAAGGGTAACTCTAGTAGATTGCTCGTGTCTTTGAGTTACTCTCATTTGGGTGGTTTCTTGTGGCGCCCGGGTAGTGGGCTTGGCTTGTGAATTGCCAATTAGCCACCGAAACACCATTTGAGTAGTCGACACAACGGGGACTAGCTTGGTGGCAACCAAGTGAACCTCGGGAGAAAAATCGTTTGTCATCTTGTCTCCCGGCTACTCTTTGGTATTCATTGTGATTGGTTCATGCTATTGACATCCATCCATCACAAGGCATCGGTATAGCAATCATCTCCTATCTTGTATTTACCTTTTTCATATCTTGTTTAGTTAGCTCTCTAGTTAGCTTGTTAGTTGTTCTTGCTAGCTTGTGCTAAGTGCTTTAGGTTCTTGCTATTGATTTACAAGCACTTAGCTAACTAGAATTGCTTTGGATAGGTGGCTTTGCACCCCAAGTAGAGCTAGAGCAAAAAGCTTCACTTAAGTGTTATCTAACCTTTTGCTCTAGTGTTTTGTAGAATTTTTACTAGGCTATTCACCCTCCTCTAGCCATCTAGGACCTTTCAAAAGGGTTGTAAATCGTGGATCTCGTCCAAACCCAGTTATTTCCTGATGATTATTTTAACGACAATCATAAATTTTTAGTTATCTTACAAGTTTGTGATGAATATAATTTTATTAAACTTATAGCAAATCTAAGGTCCATGAAGTGTGAAAGGTCCTATCCAAGGCTAGAGGGGGGTGAATAACTTAAGTTGAAAACTTAAAACAAACTCAACAACAAGTTAGACAATAAGGTGGCGAAGCTTTAACTAGCAATAGCAAACTAAAGGATGTGAAGCCTCCTACCACAATTGCTATCCTAATATACCTCTATGCACAATGAATTCCTACACAATTCTAGAAGCCCTCTAGGCACAACCTAATACACTAAACAAGTATGAAAAAGATAGTGCAAAGATGGGAGGAATGATTATACCGACTTGTAGAGGTCTAGAGCCAATCAAATGAGGAACTCCAATAGCGAATCAATCACAAGGGAGACAAAGTGTTGACACTTGATTTTTCTCCTTGTTGTGTCGGCTCACTCACTTGGAGGTTCACGAGCTAATTGGCATCACACGCCAAACCCGTCACCGGGTGCCGCACAACCAACACAAGATGAGGGCTCTCTAAGACACACTAGAGTTACCTTTGCGATCTCTCGCGAGGAAGGCACAAGAACCTCTCACAATCTTCACTTATGGTCGATGAAGCACAATCACCAAGCTTCTTGAATCCACACCGCTTGCTCCAAACCGTCTAGGTGATGACAATCACCAAGAGGCAGCGGTATCAACTCCCAAGTGTCACTAAGATGAATCACTCATGCAATGCACTTGAACACTCAAATCTCACTCAAATGGATGAACAATCAACTATGAGATGAGTGAGAGTGTGTGTGGTTTGCTCACAAGAGTATGCAATAGCCAAATGTGCAAGAGAGGTTCCTTGAACCAGCCACATACCCTTAAATAGCCTCCACAAAGAAACTAGTCGTTTTCTACTTTTGGAACTGCAGAAACGTAACCACCGGACCACTTTTGGGCGCCACCGTCGGACCATAGCGAGTGGTCCGACACTTTTAATTTTGACGGTTGGCGCGCTGGTTAGTCATCGTCGAACAACTTGCCTTGGTTCGACGCCTTGGTCCGACGCCTGGTCCGATGCGTTTGCTTCAGCCGAAACCTGAGTCCAGTAAGCACCCTACCACCGGACCTCACCTTCGGACTGCACCACCAGACCATGTCGTCTGGTCCGGAGCCTCCACCGAGCCTTGATCATTTCATGCAGAGAGCACCCGAGCTCCGGATTTCTACATCGGATCTCACCACCGGACCATGCAGACTGGTCCGGAGGTCCCTTTGACTCCGGCTCTTCTGTTGACTGAGCAACCAGACCACTCGTCTATGTTACGGTCCTTCGTTTCACCTCTGGTCCGGAGCTTCACTGCCTGGACTCCAGTGCTAGGAGCATCAATCAGACCACTCGCCTTGGTCCGGTGCTCCTATGCAAACTGGTCCGGAGCCTTCTGTCTTGTGCTGAACTTGCTTCTCATTGCTTCCCTTGATCTCATGTGCCACCACCAAGTGATCCACTGACTTGTGCATGTGTGTGGCATATTTTAACAAGTTTTACAAGGGTTGTTGAGAGTTCCCATGTGTTTTGGTTTTGAGTAATTGATGAAACCCACTTAAGTACTAACCTTGATCTCTAAGTGTGAATCATGAGATAGGTTGGTACATGCCATGTGATGGAGCAAGGTGGATCAAGTGGATGACACAAGCTCTAGCATGGTGGTGAAACAACTAACTAATTCTAAGATAATTATGAACTAAAAGCTAACACACGTGCACAAGTGTTGGGATCACTTAGTGTTGGCTTTTGGAAGCTTGGAAGAAGTTGGAGAAGTGTTTGGGCAGCTGGAAGCAGTCCGGACGCAGGGTCCGAACGAAAGAGTTCTGGCCGACCGGACCATCGGAGATGGGTCCGGAGGCAAACCCTCACTACTAGAATCGACGTGTTTCCCTTGGATTAAAAATCCTAGGGAAAGACCAAAAAACGGTAGGGACAATGGTTCCCTAGGGTGTTTCGTTGGGAAAGTTTCCTAGGGAATACGACGACGGGAAAGAGAAATATGCCCTACCGTTTCCTGCCAAACCGTAGGGAAACAGTCTTTCCCTTGGAAAATGTATCTCTAGGGAAGTATTTGACATGGCACAGCTATGCTACGTGGAAAGTTGATTACCCTACGAAACTAATTCCTAGGGAAAGAATATGACATGTCACAGCAACCTTCCCTAGGAATTTGAACTGGTAGGGAAAGAAGCTGACCCAAGCACAACATTTAATTCAAATATTGTATTACGAAATTATTTATTATTCAAATTCACATAAATTAACAAAAACATAAGTAATGATCTCATCAAAGTCGAACCCACGAAACCAAAC